>CM076725.1:12952800-13182132 GCA_038501795.1 Pseudopleuronectes americanus
AACTACAGTATTTGTTTTTTTACTGTGAAAGTCCAGAGAGGATGTTAAGCTGAAACTAATGTACTGATGACTTTGTTTAATGGAGCAGATGATGTTTGTCCAACACTGATGTTTGCCAGCCTTAGTACAGGTCCAAAGAATGCTGCTGGTGTAATTGTTTTGAAACCACAAATCTTTTTTTTCTTAAAAATGTTATTATTACTTTCAATAGATGCTTTGCAAAAGAGTTTATATCTGTAAAATGAAGCATCGTTCATCCTGAAGTGTTTATGATACGAGTCCAAAGCCGAATATGGGAAAAAGTAAATGTTGTAAAAGGTCAATGAATGCACTGGACCTCATTAGTGTTATAGATGTAGTTTACTTATAGATTATTGTGTCAGAGCATCTTCAGAGAATTGACTTTCAAATAATGTGTTATTTGGATTTTTTAATGAGGACCGAAAATTAAAGTTCTAATTGTACAATATAATAAATGTATATATGTTACTGGAGAGCCATGTTTCATTTGTGGGATTACGAAGCTCTGAATAGTTTAAAGGGACAGTCCACCAATATTAATGTAAAACTTGGAAATTCTCAGCTGAACTCATACCAAGTGGACAAAATTACGATATTGTTTGATGGGAATTGATCTGGTTAAAATGCACAAATACTTTCTTGTTAAAACCTGTTTAAACAAATAGTGTGACCTGGAGCTCTCAGAATGAAGGACTGTCACCAGGACCTTATGAAATGATTAATGTTTGTTTCGGCCCTATCATTTTTCTATATACGAATAAAAATATGACCTAGAAACACAACTCTACAAAAAATGGGCTCAATGTTAAATAAAAGTTCACGTCCTTATGTATGATTACTCAATGTTGACAGCAATGTTGTAACTTCCTGTTTTATCCAGTTTGTAATCCAGCTCTGCTTGTACGTCCCTCAACTTTATGAAAGCACAACCCAACACTTCTGCACTACCTCTTTAACTATCATGCAACAACCACAACCAGTGTCTTATCAGAACTTTATTCTTATAACATGCCGTTGCCGCTCATGTGAACTGCTTAGCAACAATGTGGATAAGATGTCCTATGTTGTCCTACACTCCCCACGTCTGTGCCAAATGTACCAGGTGCACGTATGGGCTTCATGTGAAGGTCATGAGACATTGTATCATGTCAAGGAAAGAAGACACTTCAGGGGCATACATACTGTACAGTACATGTGTAATACACCCTGCTGTGGAATAAGCTGTCTCATTTGGGCGTGGAAATGTCAAACGCCCATGAGACCCATAGAGACAAACTCACTAAACATATGTTGTGTGTCAAACTTAATCTAAAAAGAGAAGGAGCTGGAAAGATTTTCAGAAAAACGTGCATCTCTGCCAACGCCAAGCAATCACATGTCTCTGTGGCGTTCATGATTATGATAGAAACATAAAAAACAAAGGAAGAAGTCTTTTTTTTTACAATGGAGCCAACTACAGGAATTAAGTTTGGCAAAATAGCAAAACAAGAGCACAAGTGAACATCTTTGGAACAAATACAGTACAGCAACTTTGATTTTAAGCAAATTTACCAATTAAAACAAGAACAATTGGAGGTCAAATAAAGTGAGATTTAAAACTTGAAATGGCATTAGGATAAAAATGAGTTGAGATTGTTCTGTTCCATGTTGGAGGGGCATGATGAAAATAGCAGGATTTGCTGAGCTCAGTAAACACAGTTGGCACCTGCAGTGTAATCCAGTCATCTGCCCCTTGAAGCAGATTCACACCATAATTAAATTACTTTAAGATTATCCCCAATGCATTTTAACAAGTTTGGTGCAAATTAGTTCTAATTCTGCTGACAAACAGTCACACATAAACACCTTAGTGAAGGTAATGAAACAAAAGGAAGAAAAGCCTTCATATCAAACGTGCACAATTATATATGGTTAGTAATTATCAAATTTGTTTCTTGACTAAGTATAAATTGACATTCAGGATTCTTCTTTCAGAAACTGATGTGGTTATTCTGCTCAGGGATCATTTCATTGCAAAAGTGACAATTTCTTTTTACAATCCTTGTCATCGTGTTGCTTATTTATGATTTGATTGGAAAAAAATAACTCTGTATCCCTCTTACCTAACTTTCATTTCTGAAGTGGGGCCACATTAGAGCCATGTGCATTGTGCCCCCTTCCCTCTGGCTGTCTGTCGCAGGTGGTTATAGAATCGGATGTATATTTAGTAGAGTTTGGTGAGTGTGCAGTGGACAGTGTCAGTGGGAGGGGTCTCAGGGAGTCGAGGGGGGTTGGGGGGGGGATTGTTGCCTATAAAGCCTGCACCTCAACGTATGCCTCCCTCGAGAAGCAGAGGGCAAAGAAAGAGTAGCCACACTCTTAGTCTTTCTCCCTTTTCTGATCCCTTCGTCGTACCGACCCGTCCTCAGGCAACATGTCCACGAACCCTCATCTGGCCATGGACCCCAAAAAGATGGGGCTCGGACGCTCCATTGCTGTGCTGACGTCAGGAGGAGACGCCCAAGGTAAGCAGAGGAGGAGGCTCCACTGTTTAGATCAGAGTAGAAGAGTTTCAGGAAATAGCAGTGTGGCAGTGTCTCACATGTTGATGTGTCTCTGAGCTGATCCCAACCGGCTGTAGAGGCTCGCTCCATCTGGCAGGCTCCACTGAGAGCAGTGCATTGACGCTCTGAATGCACGGCATCATGAGTAAGTTCAGGAGCCAGAGAACTTTCCCCCCGAGCCTGACTCTAACCCTTCAGAGCTGATAATCTTCCACTTGTCCCTTCAGTCAGTGTTGTCCGTTGTTTCACATCTTTGGGGCTAATTTTAGTGTTGGTGACCTTTTTCTGGTATGGACGAGAGAAACGCCCCCTAATCCACAGCTGCGGTCTGGTGAAACAAGAGCTGCAGGCGCTGCCAGCGTACCACAACACAAACACACGCTGTGGCCTTTAGTGTATGGCCCATCCAAGGGCGAGACGCTACACAAGACAAGCAGTCCCCAAACTCTCAGCTCCAGTCTGTCGCCTCTGGGTATTTTTGTCTCATCTCTTGCCAACGTGCAGGTTCGAGTCACTTAAAGGTTAAGATGGCTCTAAAAAGTCCTCCGACAGGAAGCACTAAGTCAGATCTGATGTTGAGCTTGTTTCGGAAAGTGTGTAAATCACTCGTCAGTCATAATTTACCATGACATTTGTCTGTCTCAGGTATGAACGCTGCCGTGAGAGCCACAGTCAGAGTTGGTCTCTACACCGGAGCTAAAGTGTACTTTGTTCACGAGGTATGAGCTGCACACTGACACGCAATCACACTGCAAATGAATACAACACAAAGAATATGAAGCCTTTTTTATCGATATCAGTAAAGGTTGTGTATTTGGTCGCATTGCAGGGGAATAAGTGTATCTGTATTGTGTGCTGCAGGGCTACCAGGGCCTGGTTGACGGAGGGGACAACATCCGCCTCGCCACATGGGAGAGTGTGTCCATGATGCTTCAGCTGGTGAGTGCCGTGCAGCCGAGTCAACGCACACTGACCCACACAACAATCACACAAATCACATATTTATACTGAAATCAACGTGTGGACAGTCAGCAACACATACATACATGTTCAAATGTAGCCACACATCTTTTATATATGTTTTCAACAATCCCAGTCTATTCACCAACCTCATACAAACTTGATCTTAATAGTTTTATCTTTTACAAAGCAGGCAACCCCCCTCTGTCAATAATGATGAAATCTAGACCGAAAGAGAAAAGAAAAATAAATAATTAGAAAGGATGAGGGAAATCTCTGGTCAAGTAGGAATAAGGTGCCATTTCCCAGGATTTCTCCGAGCTGCCGCCCTCCTCATAGTTACAGTTTGAGTTGTCTTGAGATTTCTGCCACAGAATCAATACACTGAAGGTCAATGCAGTTTTTGCAATGATTCTCACATGAATGCAAAATCACAGTTAAAAAGTTAATCAGCATTTCAGTTCTTATTTCCAGAAATTGTCCACATCATCCTGTATAATCCACAGAACACAATGTTAACAGTTTACACAGGGGCCGTGTCTCCAGTCAACAGTAGCTCATGGGTTTACAGTGATGTCTGTGGGTTATCCTGAGTAACAGGTAAATTTATATCATTGGGCCTGAACTACAGACTCACAGAGCTGCATGGCTTCAAACTCTTGGTCCTAATATGATAAAAAAGACTTTTAAAGTTTTAAAACGAAAATCTTCAAATGCTGTGCTACAAGTAAAATAAAATTTTCCTCCATTGAGAAGGGGCTGGCAGTTTGTCCCAAAAAAATGACATCATGCAGGTTTAGCTTGACCTTGTTTGGACAACCTTCAATCGTGCAGTAACTCCACTTCAGGTCTCTGATAACATTGGAAACTGTGATTCGGTGTGAGGATATTTAACGACCCTATCCTGTGACTGAAGGATGATGGAGATGCAGTAACATTGTGAAGCTTGTGATTCACATTTCATCTTTCATCTCTGTTGGCTAAATAAAGCGGCCTGACAGAGGAGAAGAAATGACATGCTAGGATTCATGAAGTGTGTGAATGGAGTGGACACTGGCCAAATTTCCAGGATTTCACCTTTACAGTGACCCCCCCCCCTGTTTATAGAGACTGCAATCATTCATATTCATCCATAGAGATTAGTATTTGAGCCTATCAGCAACATATATTCCAGTATACGGTATATTGAATATCCATTCTGTGAAAACATGATGGAGTTCAAATGTCAGTTATTACAGACTCCCTGCCATTTTTCTTCTTTCTCATACAGATATTGTTTGTGTGTCAGTGTCTGTATTAAAACCATCTGCTTCTCCTCACGTCTCAGGGAGGCACTGTTATCGGCAGTGCCCGCTCCAAGGACTTCATGACCAGGGAGGGTCGTATGAAGGCCGCCCAGAACCTGGTGAAGCTGGGCATCACCAACCTGTGTGTGATCGGAGGCGACGGCAGTCTGACAGGAGCCAACGACTTCAAGACTGAGTGGAGTGGACTGCTGCTTGACCTGGTCAAAGCCGGTAAAGAGACAACTGCAGAATAATGATTATGTGTCCTGTGGGCTGTGTCTTCCTGATCCATCTCTAAAAGGTGGATTGCATGAAAAAAATGTCAGGTTTTAATACAGAAGACTAAAGTTTGTTTCTACCAATGAGTGGGAATCGACTGCAAAAGGATATTAGTTATCCTTTTGCAGTTAGTTATCAGAAAAGCACTGATTAGACTGAACATGTTAATTAGACTGATATCTATGATCATAAGATTTCTAGAAATTACACAACATATTAAAATATATATGTTTTCTAGGTAATATTACGGACACCGAAGCCAAGACATCTACCCACCTGAACATCGTTGGCATGGTCGGCTCCATCGACAATGACTTCTGCGGCACTGACATGACCATCGGCACCGACTCCGCCCTGCACCGCATCATGGAGGTGGTGGACTCCATCACCACCACAGCACAGAGGTCAGACATCACTGTCCCACTGTGGATGTAGTGATAGAGAAAATCTGAGAAGAATGGCAATGCATCTTCAAATATCACAATGCAGCATCAGGTCAGGCTGCTCCTGTCAAGAAAGAAATGTTTTTTGCACATGTCAGCTTATACACAGACTATGCAGATGTTTATATGTATTAGAGATGTATGTATCGATTAGAGGGATAACATATATAATATATTTTTTTGCATGTGAATCATTCCTTAAATCATTTTCATTCACAGCCACCAGAGGACGTTCATCCTGGAAGTGATGGGCAGACACTGTGGGTCAGTATCTTGTGTGTTTATGTGATTTTGTATATTTATGTGTTTGTAGTGTGTTCTGACAGGGACACATCTATCAATGGTAAATATACAATGTGATCACTCTGAAATCAAATAGACATCCATCTATTTGAATATTCTGTTGTAGCATTATCACCTTTTTATTCACATTCTCATTAAGTCAAATTTGTATTTTAGTGCTTCTTTCAACATGTATGAAATAATTACTGCTATTTTCAATCAAAAAATAATAATTACCGGTATGTGTACTGTAGAAGATAGTGTAGATATTTTAACAGTTGCTCCACCTGAGCATCTTTCATTATTGTCCCATCCCAGCAAAACATCCACCAACTACCTTTGATCAATGATATCTTACTGATCCACCAATAAACTCAATGCATGCAATTTGCTCCTTCAAGCTTAAGATATATCCTACAAAGAAGGAAGTTTAATTTTTCTAAATATTGTTCATTAGGACTTTGTTGTTGCCTTAACAGACGTGTGTGTGATAGCTGAGCCTGAACGATAGACAGGTGTAGCTGACACACAGGTTTATCTCGGCTGCAGGTACCTGGCTCTGGTGACGGCTTTGGCCTGCGGTGCAGACTGGGTGTTCATCCCTGAGATGCCCCCAGCTCATGACTGGGAGGACCACCTGTGCAGGAGGCTGATGGATGTATGTGTGTCTTCAACTGCCCATGAAGATGTCCGCTAAACATCTGACATATCAACATATCAATCAGGTTCAGAATTGTATTTTCATTCCCTTATTTTCTACAGCAAAGGGTCCGAGGTTGTCGTCTGAATGTGATCATCGTGGCTGAGGGAGCAGTGACCAGAGATGGTAGCCCGATTACATCTGACCTGATCAAAAAGGCAAGCTCTACCTCGGGATATCAATGAGCGCTAATGCTACAGGCTACACCGACAGCATGGCATGCTGATAGATGTCTTTATGTTTCCTCAGCTGGTGACTGACAGGCTCGGCTTCGATACCCGCACCACTGTTCTCGGACACGTTCAGAGAGGAGGCACGCCCTCCGCCTTCGACAGGGTCCTTGTGAGTATCTCAGCGAAACATCAGATACACTTTATAGCATGAACTTCTGATTCTGCTTCTCCTCACACACACACACACACACACACGCCTGATGATCTGACTTGTGTGTATGTGTGTGTGTTCTCCAGGGCAGCAGGATGGGTGTGGAGGCCGTGATGGCGCTGCTGGAGGCCACTCCAGAGACTCCCGCCTGTGTGGTCAGCCTGTCCGGAAACCAGGCCGTCAGACTGCCGCTCATGGAGTGTGTGCAACTGGTACGTCCGACATGTTTTCACCCCAGAATACACCAGATTTCCCCTCCTGTCATTTGGTCATGTGTTGCTCCACTTGGATACGCACTGACTGTAGAGTATCAGGGATTTTCCGTCCTTCTCACACTCCCTTTCCTTCACAGACCAAAGATGTGACTGCTGCCATGGCTGAGGGCCGATATGAGGATGCTATCAAGCTCAGGGGGAAGTAAGTATTTTCCTCTTCAACTTCCACCAATCATTGTTTTTGAGGGCAACGTGTTTTACCATGGAGCCCGGAGGGTGCCAGTGGAACAATAACTGACTCTCTATATTTTATTATATTTGAAATAAATTAATAAACTACAATGTGCCACCTAAAATTTAAAGTCACATTGTAACTTCACTTGGATGTTTCCACTTTGACACTTCATCTGCTCGAGAACGTGTGGAGGAATAATGGGAGAAAAGATAAAACATCAGTGTAATAACAATCTCTTAGTTGTGAGATATTTCAAAAGAAAAATCTTAATTTTTTTAGTTTTGCTGTTACATTCGATTGTGTCTATGATTTGCAGGAGTTTCGAGAACAACTGGAACACATACAAACTGCTGGCTCACATCAACCCCCCAGAGGTCAAGGTAAGATTTCTCCACGCAGTTACTGAATAGTTTTTTCATGACAGAGAAAGGTGTTCACCTTCTTCGCCCATAACAAACTCTTGAACTATCCTCTTCTCTCTCCAACAGAGTAACATCAATGTGGCCATCGTGAACATTGGCGCCCCCTGTGCTGGCATGAACGCCGCAGTCCGTGCGGCAGTCAGAATGGGCATCATCCAGGGTCACTCCATGCTGGCGGTCCATGACGGCTTTGATGGTCTGGCTGAGGGACAGGTCAGTGTTTAGATTTCCCCACTTTTGTTAAGATTTGGTGACATTCCTTTTGGACTGAGTTGTAAAGATTATGTTTTGTCATCTTAACCCAAGAAATCCAGGAAAAGAAAACAATAAGCAGAAATGAAATGTTTCCCTTTGTCAAAAGAGCAACTTCTATACCACTGGAAACCCAGTTCTTTATTATCATGCACCACAGAGAGACAAATGAGACCACTACCAAAAGAACAACACAACTTTACAATTATTATGTAGAAACAGGGATAATATTATATGTATTACAATGATGGTGAAGAAACAAATTGTTTTTAAATAGTTCTCTGGTTCCAAGCCGTCATGCAACTTTGGCTTTTGAATATTTATATGTTCTTCCTCTACAGATTGAGCCCATCACCTGGACCTCAGTGAGTGGCTGGATTGGAAAGGGGGGCTCAATGCTGGGCACCAAGAGGTAAAACATTAGTAGATATTCTCTTGTGGTGCAGCTTTGTTGTAAGAAAAAACTCTCCTTTGTCATGAGAGTAGAAATGAAGTATTTCACTGTGTTATTTCTCTTTGTTTGATTTAGATCCCTGCCATCCAAGATGATGGAGAAAATCAGCCAGAACATTGCCAAGTTCAACATCCACGCTTTGGTGATCATTGGTGGATTTGAGGTAAAGATGTGACATCCTCGTTCAAGTCATTTCTAAATGTCAGCTGAACTTTCTCTCAGCCTCAGTCATGACTTCTCCAGGAAGAATAAAAGTTTGAAACCACGCAGACAAATGAGTCTCCATCTGCTGCAGGCCTACATGGGAGGCCTGGAGCTGGTTCAGGCCAGAGAGAAGTTCGAGGAGATGTGCATTCCGATGGTCGTCATCCCCGCCACCGTCTCCAACAACGTCCCAGGCTCTGACTTCAGCATTGGCGCTGACACTGCCCTCAACGCCATCACCATGGTCAGTGCCAGATATGCACGTAAATACACACACTCACACGCATGTAAAACAACCAGGAGCTAAACACACTTGTGGTTCATGTCTCTGCAGACCTGTGACAGGATCAAGCAGTCTGCAGCAGGGACCAAGCGCCGCGTCTTCCTCGTTGAGACTGCCGGTGGATACTGCGGCTACTTGGCCACCATGGCTGGTCTGGCTGCTGGAGCCGACACTGCCTACATCTTTGAGGAGAAGTTCAACATTAAGGACCTGGAGGTGAGCTAGTCATGGAGGAGCCTCGACTGTTTGTCAAGTTTTCTAGTTTTGGGTCAAAATATTCAAAGTATTTTCCTTCTACAGTTTTACAAGTTTCTTGGTTGTTGAGTCGTGATGTGTGAACTGTGGATTTGGTTTACAGATGAATGTCAATCATCTTGTGCAGAAGATGAAGACAACAGTGAAGAGAGGTTTGGTTCTCAGGTGCGTTTTGTTCATGTGTGACCTAGAGCTGCAGCTGATATGTTAGAGTTTCAATGGTGTGATTATTTATCACTGTCCGTTCTACAATAGGAACGAGAACTCCAATGCTAACTACACGACTGACTTCATCTTCAACCTGTACTCAGAGGAGGGCAAAGGCGTCTTCGACTGCCGCAAGAACGTTCTGGGACACATGCAGCAGGTCTGTGCACGTTACAAAGAGGGTAATTTCCTCCTTGTTTCACTCCATTACAATCTGATTAACGTGTTTGTCCTCTGTCCTCTGCAGGGAGGCACTCCAACACCCTTCGACAGGAACTTTGGCACCAAAATGGGCGCCAAGTCTGTCCTATGGCTGACTGAGAAACTGAAGATCTGCTACAGGCATGGTATGTTGACATCAAATCAAATGCTCCTTGCTGCACACTTTGATGATGTATCATGATATCAACAGAATGGGACGGAATTGATCTAAGTATGTTTATTATTCAAGTTCTGTACCCATAATTTTAAGCTACTCATTGCTGACTCCTTGTTTTTATTCTACTTGTGTTGTCTTTAAATCCGATATTTCAAAGATATTGTTCACTTTGCGCTGTTAATTTAATCTTACAGCTCTAATATCCTGATATTTTTTAGATCAATGCATCAGAAACAATAAATAATCCTTTAATATGTGATAATTGGACATTTCTGAATATTATATAATTTGAATACGTAAAGCACATTGATTTCACCTCATGGGTTTGCCTCCTTTACTTAAAGGTCTGTAAACCTGCTCTGCCACTGAAAACATTATAACAACATTCTGTGGTTGTAGTGGTTGACAGTGGCGAGCTTTACGTGGCGTGCGGACTGAACCATTTCACTTCCTGTGCCCCGTAGGTCGCATCTTCGCCAACACGCCCGACTCCGCCTGTGTGCTGGGCATGAAGAAGAGATCACTCACCTTCCAGCCTCTCACTGCCCTGAAGGAAGACACAGATTTCGAGTAAGATACACATTTTCTAAATGACTTACTGTATCCACATGTGACAAGTGTGATGTTGAATGGTGAGCCTAACTGATGACCCCCTCCCTTGTATTCTGCAGGCACCGCATCCCGAAGACACAGTGGTGGCTGAAGATTAGGCCCATCATGAAGATCTTGGCCCATTACGACATCAAGCTCGACACGTCTGAGCATGCAGATATGGAGCATGTACTTAAGAAGTCTTACTGAGGAGTAGACTCTCGTGGAGCACCGGGACAGAGCCTTGTTAAACCCCTTTCAACCTGTCTCTTAACATGAGCTGCTGTCTTACGCTTTCTTACCCTGAATGTGCGCTTGCTCACTTAATCTAGTGTTTTGTGGCAATTCCAGCTATTAATGTGGATCAATTTTAAAAATTAAAGATGTCATTCAAAAATATGCTGCATTGTTGGGGATTTATTTGGAACTGAGCCTGTGAATAAGGAATGCTCGGGATGATCTACTTCTCAGTGACCTGGGACACGTGAAGCACATACAGGGCACTGTTCCCAAATAAAGGTTTTCAATGAGCACCAACATACTTGTACAGTTGGGGCAGAAAGAGACCCCCAGACTGGTGTATCCCACCAATCCATTTGTCTGTCTCTACTTACTATCTCTTCATGGAGACATATGCAACCAAACAGGTGATGGTGACTGTGATTATAGAAAACATCAGTCACTGATCCTGATTTTAACTTATAAAACCATGTCTTCTTCATTCTAAAGGGAACATTGATGGTGGAACTAATCTATCAGCTACATGGATAATCCATTTACACATAGCTACACTACTGTGTGATCTATCTGTGAACACCCTTTTTAGGAAGATTAAAGTGTTTTCAGTGACTTATCAGCTCTTATTGATTACATCTCAAGTGGGACAAGAAGTGATTACATTAGTTCTTCCTCTCTCTTGCTTCTACACATGACAACACAGAACATTTATTAAACTTACCTGTGATCATTTCCTTGGGGATTAGAGTATTAACTCAAACAGATGAGAAAAATTTACTCTATTCTTACTGCGGATCGCACAGAGAAACACATTTATTGAAACATTATGGGACTCTCAAAGGTGTAGATGTTTAGACACATATCCATCGGTATCACCAGTAGCATTTTGGAGGTGTGTGAGTGATCCCAAATTGACGGCTTACATCACTTTAAGTTGTTTACCGCTACATTGTATTGTATTGACAATTCTTTATTTACTTTTAGTCCCTTAAAGATTTGCTCTGTGTTGTATTTATCAATATTATAAATAAATTACACAACAAAACAGAAGAACTAGAGAATCCATATTTTATTTTATTTTTAAATAAAAAGGTGTTGTAATATTTCCTTTTTTATCCTATTAATTTGGGTGAATGAGTGTCTTTTTCAAGGCTAACTTTGAAAGGATGACGACTGATAGATTGGAAGCAAAAAATATGCTTGAGATTCCTTTTCTGATTTATCTTTATTTGGAATAAATATTCATTATTATATTTAAAAAAAATACATTTCTAAATATAGGTTTTTATCTTGGGTCTATGTGTTTATTTTTGCTTTTGGAGACATAAAGAGAGTGAAGCATTTAATCCTAATTCTGTTGAACTTTCCTCAGGTTTTCTTAAATAAAGATTTCCCTTTAAGTGATGAAGGGAAGAGTTCAGAGGTCACCCTGTCATTCATATTTTGATTTATACATTTATTATCCATAAAGTTGACACAGTTATTAAAATGCCTCTCACCATATTCACCATTGCTTGACAACCATTACATGTTGGTTTAAGGACAGTTCACTGCTACAGTGTTGAGGGACTGGGGCGATGCCGCAGATAAAAAGCAGCAGAAAACTACAGTGCGGGTCCGGAACAGGAAATGGTTTGTGCAGAGGTCACCGGGAACTCGCGGTGGCAGCCGGGACGTCGGCGGACTGTGTGCCTGAGCTGAGGAGAGGTGCGTGTCCCCAGTGTCCGCTCCGGTCGCCCGGTTAGGAATGCGCCTCGCGAAGCTGGTGTGTGCTGTGTTATTCGGTGAAAAGCCCGCGGGGACCGTGGTGTGAGAAGAGTCATGGTTTGGCATCGCTTGTACCTTTAGTGTCTCGGCTTTTGATTCATTGAGCTATCTGTCGTTAGCCCGCTCCGTTGATTCATAGCACGCTAGGTCGGGAGCCTCCGTCTGTAGCCTACCTGTTAGCCTGCTAGCTAGCTAGCTAGCAGATCGTCGGAGTGCGCTGCTGGCCGATCCAGTCCGACGGGAGAGGACCAGACTTACTGCTGAACACGAGCCGTCGGTTACCGAAGGACGACCTGGTGGTGGCTGGCGGGGGCCGGGAGAAAGCGACGGGGTGGAAGTGAGTCAGGAGCGGCTGATGAGTTCAGACCAGAGCGGGGAGCCGCCGCTGCTGCAGGAGGAGGCCGATCCGGGACCGAAGACCGGTGGGAAGGACGAGGCTCCGCTGGGGATCGAGGGAGGGTCAGGCGGCATGGTGAGTGAGGCCTTCTCTAGCTAGCTAACGAGCTAACGCTAGCTAAGTGGCTAAGTAGCTGCTGCTCAGTAAGGATCTGTTAGCACAGTACACCCCCGTTCTAGTTGGGGGAGCGATATTTATCAAGCAGCAGCAGTAAATATGAACTGAAACAAGACACACGATGTAAGATCACACGTTTCTGCTTAGCTTGAACTTTATGACCATTAGCTTGTAATTACACGGCGATGTTATCAAATGTTACCCCCCCCCCACGGCGCAGACGGCCTCACTTGTACAACTGCTGAGTTGCAGCCGTTAACGTCGCTGACCCACAGGCAGGGGATTGTTTTACCCTCTTCCATTAGCCGGATCTCCTGCTAATGCTGCCCTACCGGCTAACGCTAGCTTAGCCACCGCCACCAGCAAGCTCATTAAGTAGTTTGCTGAGTAATCACTAGCTGATAAGTTAAGTTATGACACAGCCGCGGGGGGGACGGCATTGTTGTCGGGAGCGGACTAACACTCATTCGATCTGTTGTTTAATTTGGTAACTGCACGAGGCGTCAACTATTGGCCGAAGGATGAAGGTTCATTGAGCCTGGTGTGATCTGGTAGCTGACGCTCCTAGCTAGTGCTAACCTAGCGCAGTGACATGCGTTGCTAATACCTGGCCTGTGCGGCGCAGCGCGGTCAGCTGACACTACTCGGCTCGGCTCGGCCCGTGACACAGAAGCATGCATTGTAACCATGTGTCAAGTTGCACGGCACATAAATGTTAGCTGCCATACTGAGGCCCCCGCGTTTGACACGTCCATTCCCGAGTTATTGGCAGAGAGAGAAGCGTGTCGGGGCATTTTGTGACTAACAGCTGTTCCTGTCAGGCCCAAGTGCTTTTAGCCTAAATAAAAGAAGCGGATCTCCCACCAGGTGGAGAGTGACCCCGTGGAAAGAGAGGGCTGGTAAATGTGACAGTTACTGGTGTTTCAGAAGTTACAGCTGACATCTGCTCCCAGCAGCACAGAGCCACAATCCAGTTAGTTCACCTTAGTGTGTGTGCGAGTGCCCCTCAATATGTTCTGTATGTGATCTATTCCTGGCCACAGATCTCTGCAGGGTCAGGGTTTTCTCCTGCCAGTCCGTCGCTACTTTGATTCAGAGACTCCGAGCCAATCATAGCATAAAACTCTATTAGACATGTCTTGTTTCAGATCATATCAAATACAACCTACATTCATTTTTTAATCAAGTTGTATCTGGGTGATAAAACAATATCAAGTATTATCACAATATAACTTACATCAATAGTAGACAACAAAAGTTCAATATGTATCTATATAAAGCTTGTGCATTGTGTGAGCACAGTGGGGAGGTGTGATACATAATTGATCGACCTCAGATTTGCATATTGTTTGCCTTTTAACAAGTGTTTGCTGTCTCTGCTCCTAAGGAAGAGTGTAAAACTACAATCTTCACCCAGGAGCCAAAATAAGTCTTACATTTAAAAGAAATCATTATGCGAATGAATAGCTATCAACTGATTTGAGAACTTATTTCTTGATATAACAACTTTGTTGTGGCCACATTTATTACAGTGGACATCCTGGTTGAACAAAGTCTTAATCATTGTCCTTAAGGTTAATTAGGTAATAGTCTCTGTTGTTGACAAGGGATTGTGGGGCCCAATATGGGCACATTTCATTGTACTTCCCTGGTTTCCAATTATATGCCATGGATGCCCAGGTGTTCGTGCCAACATCGAACATAACGCCAGGGGATTTAATTCAGTAATACAAAGATGTATTGAAATCAGCAGGGCTTGTCATGGTTGGCTGGAACCTGCATGACCTCAGACCCCTTTGGCATATAGTTGGAGACCACGTTTTTACCACGTTGCATTGACGTTGGTTTCTGTATGTATCACTGCTTGAGCGTTTACTTTTAAAAACAAGTAAAGTTTGATCTAACTTTCAGGTGAACACTCAGGGCCTGGGGGGTGTACAAATGTTAAATACAGTGGCTAAGTGCAGCCTTTTTTAAGTTATTCGAATTCTGTTATTTGTTCTACATTTGTGGTGAGATTAAACATCTTGCCTTTAGGCAACTACATGATTTTGAAGAAATTAGTGATCTCTATGTTGTGGTAATTACAGCACAATTGGTTTGATTCAGATATAAACTGTCAAACTGCATTAGTCCAATTGAAATAATTGTGTCTGTTTGAAATGTTTGATCTAATATACAGATTTGTGCTTTTAATATTTAGATGGCTTGCACTCTCCTGATCCTGTTGTTTTTGTTTTGAAGGTCACCTCTAAGGGCGCCGGTTTGAACCCAAATGCCAAGGTGTGGCAGGAGATGCCTGCGGTTCCCAGCGAGGCTCTTACCAACAGTCCTCATTGGCCCACAGCAGACATGAGTGAAGGTGAGATGCATTTCCACCAGCTCTATTAAAATCTTTCAAAAAGACATAGCTGATTTTTACCGAGCTTCTAAGTGAAAAAAATATTTTCATGGAAAACTGAACATTGTCACATCCGTGTCATTTGATATAAATACTGACTTTCCTCGAGTTGACACTCTAAGTCAAACAGTTTTTTACGTTTTCCTTAAACATCTTGACTTTATCAATGTCAATACTTACTAATGCATGTTTGCCTTTCAAAGCAGGCCTAAAAACCGACTGGGCTATCTGTTGGTTCAGAATGAAACTCACTACCTTTTTCACAGGTTATTCTGAGCCATCGTCTGCCGGGTCCAAGCAGTTCACTGTGGGATTCACGGCCCTGGATGACAGCAGCTCCACAGTAACAGCTGAGATAGCAGTAAATGGAATGGACCCTCCAGAGTTGGGCTTTTCCCCTGCTGAGTCCACCACAGGGACGCCAGGTCAGTCACATCACATCACATGCAGTTGTGTCTACACAACAACTGTGGCTGTGCAACTAATGATTATTCTGTTTTTCAAATCATTTATTCCTTTTCATGTGACCTAGGTGATAAAGTGGAATATAAAGCTTAAAATGTGCTTAGCCAATAACTTGTGTGGTTTCCTGTGTAAACCTATAAATACAGTACTATTATGTGAATTACCTAAAAAAAAAGAAGAGTTTTCCTTTTAAAATAGACTTTATTTGATTTTGTAGCAGATAAATGTTACATACATATAGAAAAAAGGGTGGGAATAACAATGAAACATTGAAATATGGTAGAATCTCCTCTTGATCAGTAAAAAACAAGTCAACATGTAATTTAGTTATATTTACCACATTATTCCAATGTATAAGTTGATCAAAGGCTAGGGCTTGTGAGTCCTTTGTTTAAGATCAAGTGATCTTTGATTTTTCTGCACAGTTATTAGTAGTTAACATAATTCACATCAATGTTAACATCGATAGATTACATTTTTTAAGTATTAAATAGAATGTCTTGATTGTTCTTTAGTTTTTGGTCCAACCCAATTCCCCACCAATCCACATTGCTTTTCCTTTAATATGCACTATTCCTATGGGAGGAAAGACGGTTGATAAAATTAAGTTTAGATAAGACAAATGTCTAAATTAACAAAATTCTAGTTTTGTAGCATAATGATTTATTTGCCAAATTTGGAATTCTTCTTTTAAACATTTGCAGCACATTGACCAACCAGTCAGGTGCTTTTAATTCCAGCTCATCACCTCAGCAGGTGATTTACTGAGTGCTAATCAGTGGTTGTCTGTCTGAAGCAAATGAAAACCTGCAGGCGTCTCACTGCACATCCCACATGGTTCAACTTCGACAAAGGTGCAGCAAGAGAAATTTAGAGCACACACACATACTCTTTGGCCACACATAACCTGTAGAGTAATTTATATCAAATACACAACACTCACTCACAAATCATATGTGTGACTTGGGGATAATTGACACATGAAACAATTTTCTGACTTTTTCAGACTATTTGTGATGTGTGTGCATTTCACTTCTCACCAATTACATTTTATGTTTGTGTCTCAGTGGATTCCAAAGCTGAAGAGCCGCCGCCCATCTCCTCTGAGAATCTGCGAGAGTCTCTGAAGAAAGAGCTTGAGTTTTACTTCTCTAGGTAAGAGGAAAATGCACACAACGCCTTTTATACACCAGAATTTATGATGGTGGACTCAATGTTTCCCAAGTCAAGAGAAGTGAAATGTACGTGTATGTGTAATTTTGTGTTTTTTAGAGAAAACCTCTCGAAGGATTTGTACCTGATGTCCCAGATGGACAGTGACCAGTTTGTTCCCATTTGGACCATAGCTAGCATGGAGGGCATCAAGGTCCTCACCACTGACATGGACCTCATCCTGGATGTGTTGAGATGTAAGTGAAAAGTTGGGTCTGGTGCATTTTTAAATGAGCTGCATAAATTTGTGCTGTATCTACAATTAAATACTTTGAATTTCCCTCAGCCTCTCCTATGGTGCAAGTGGATGAGAAAGGAGAGAAAGTGCGTCCTAATCACAAGCGTTGCATTATCATCCTGAGGGAGGTCCCTGAAACCACACCCGTTGAGGTAAACATGACTTTACAGTCAAAACCATATTTAACTTGAATCATCACATTTCTGTTCATGTTTAGCTTAAGTATGAAACCTTTTGTTTATCTAATTTACAGGAAGTTGAGGCACTGTTCAAAAACGACAACTGTCCAAAGGTGATAAGTGTGGAGTTCGCACACAACAACAACTGGTACATCACATTCCAATCAGACACGGACGCTCAGCAGGTACTGCCGGTCAATGTTCAGTCCTCATCCCACTGGCTGGAGTTTTCATTTACAATGTTGCACCATGAATTTGCCTTTTAAATTTCTTCTCTGCTCCCATAGGCATACAAGTACTTGAGAGAGGAAGTAAAAACATTTCAGGGAAAACCCATCATGGTGCGTCAAATAAAACTCCCTTTTCATGTCATTTTAGAAAGGCCTTTTGGGAAGTTGATTTTTGTTTAACACTTTTTTTCTTCTTCCTGCTGACAGGCCAGGATAAAGGCCATCAACACATTCTTTGCAAAGAATGGCTACCGTAGCATGGACAGCAGCCTGTACGCTCAGCAGTCCCAGAGCCAATCCCAGTACAGCTCCCCCCTCTACATGCAGCACGTCTATCCCCAGCAGCAGTACCCAGTCTATGGCATCGTACCTCCCACTTGGACGCCCTCTCCCACACCGTATTTCGAGACTCCTTTGGTGAGACCAACTATACCAGTTTTTTTCCTCCGTTAAAAACCTTCCTGTCCAGATGATTCTGTACTGGTGCATCATCAACAATTCAAAACAAATGTGATGCAAGAAATTAACCTTGAAAGCCACATTGTGTGCCTGCCATAGTTGGAGTCTCACCTCACAAAATAACTGCATAATCATTTATTAGTCGTCACCACCTTGTCTGTAGAGAGATGCATTGGGTGAATTTAAATGAGTCCTTCCCGTTCTTGCAATTTGAGTTGTGAGTAGACGTGAACACTGTTTTGCATAGCAATGGGTTAGTCAAAATATTCAGTATTTTTACATCCAGAGCAAACACAGTGAAATTTAATGATACTGCCAAGTGTATTGTCAGGTCCTTGTGGTTGCTGGTGAGTAATAACTGCACTGGTTTTTGCATGAAATTAGATTTACCAATACTACTTTCTTTTCCCCCTTTGCAGGCCCCGTTTCCCAACAGTAGCTTTGTGAATGGTTTTGGCTCAGCTGGACACTACAAACCTGGCTCCAGTTCTCTTAACATCACGCGCCAATTCAACAGGAACCGGTAAGGACTTCTTATAATACTTATTATTTTTATTATGCCTCTGTAATGGAGGCAGCTGTGGCCAGAGGATGACGTTTTTCACTTGTCTGTCCGTCCATGTCTCCCTTTCTCTTGAATACACAGTCTCTGGGAATCATTTCAAATTGGGCCCAAGCTTTCTTAAATTTCTTGAAGTACTCGCAGCATATGAGTCTGAACTGACATTGATATAAAGTACAACTTGACCTGTCGGTGCAGGCAAACAACTACAAGGCTGAAATTTTAGTTCCAGTGGACGTTATGTAGTTTGGACCTAAATCCAAGTCTGTTTTTTTTCTGAAAGTGTACAAACTGGAATGTCTTACCACCTTGTTTCGTCATTTGCATAAAGTTAAACAGTGGACATCAGATCATCTGCTGTTGTCTACAGATAATGTACCCCCACCAGGGAACTGTTGTTCACTCCCTGTCTTCTCACTGTCCCCACAGTGTCCCCCTCTATTCAAGAAAGAATGTAATAAATGCCTTCAGGTACCACGACTATATCGTATTATAAGCTTCATCGCTACCATCATGTCTTATCATACTGCAGCAGCAAATGACTGAAATCCATTACGGAGCCCATGCCTTTTGCCAGTCAAGCTTTTGTATACTTAAATCTTTCTTCATCACTGTGATAAATTTGTGTTGCCAGGTAATGGACATCCTGGATTTGTCATGTCATTTGATAAACGTAGGCTTGCCTACTAAATGGCAGCAGCTGCTATCTGATCCTGAGCAATTTGCTTTTTCCAGTTATCGTCGCCTTGGCTTCAAAATATCCACTTTGCATTTACATTATTGCATGCAATTGTTTCCCTCCATCACAACTAACCATCCATTTTATAGGTTCATTGTTTAGTTTTTGTTTGTTCCCTAGTTTCACTGCTGCTTTCATTTACAGTGATTGTATTACCATATCCCATAACAAAGAATACTTGCGATGAGTTTGACGCAGAGTCTAGGTCAGCTGTCGAGCTTTAATCCGAGTGCTTTAAATCTTTCACAAAGAGATGACAACTTTGCAAGTCTGTTAATAGTGAAAACGCAGATTCACAAGGACGTAGCTAGCTGCACTCTTCCCAAGTCAGACCTGATGATGAGATCATTATGCGCATAGAGGGAAACTGGGGAGTGCGGTAACTGGCTTTGGTTCTCTCTTTCTCTTTCTCTCCTTTGTCCTTTCCCTTCATTTCTCTCTGTCCTTCCCTTCCAAAGTTGGGTGCTTCACTCCTTACCCAATGAGCGTTCAGATTATGAGATCTGAGGGTCAAAGACTGAAGAAGATTTAACCATGTGAATCAAGCTGCTCGAACAATATCTGCCCCAAAAGTTGTATTAGTGGTTCATGAATATATTAGTACATGGGTGTCAGCACTACTCAATGACTGACAGGTTGCAGATTGCCCAACTCAGTTTAAATTGTAGCCATTAGTCATCACTGCTTCAACCAACCATGAGCATAAACGTCATCCTAAAAACCCTGCATGTTAACGTTTACCCCGAGCACACAGAATGATGCCTCATTCCCCCAGCAAGTCATTAAGCTTCAGTCGGTGCCACCAGTGTTTCCTTTCAACTGATTTAGCGGTTTCAGCTTCAATCATCATAACACGGTTCAAGGACCATAGAATATAGCAATTTATTAAATTTTTTTTTATAGACTTAACAGCCTTATCCAGTTATCGTCCTATCACCAGCAGTTTTCTCTCAGCCACCACAAGCTTAACTTATGTTGAGATGTTAAAGCTCATTAAACAGATTTGCATACCTGCCAAAGCTGCTGAACTGTTTGCAGAAAATTATGGTTCATTTATTTTTATATTTAACATTGGAAAAGTTACGTAAAACCGCATCATGTTCCTTTTGTTTATGCGTGCAAATGCATCCCCGTACATCATTAACATGATGCAGCAGTTTGTTCAGTACGACTAACCCAAACTAATGCTGTATTGTAGAACAGTCTTTTAAATCCAAATTATTTTTTTTCATGCCGAGACCAAAAATGTGCCCATCATGCAAAAAGGAAAGGAAACACTGGCGTCTAGTATCTCTGTGCAATTTCTTTTTTGTCTAAATATCGACCGTGCTCATTAAACCCTTTCTCCTCCGCAACAGAAACCACGTGAAGCCCCAGGTGAGGACAAGTGAAGTGACCGCAGCATCCATAACTCCCGTCTCCCTGGAAAGTCTGACCGGATTGCGCAGCCCACAGCCTCCTGCTCCTCTTGCCGCTGCCACCACCACTAACCCAGTCCAGACCGTCTCTGACCTAAGCATGGCATTCTCACATCTCTCCTCCTCTTCTTCCTCTCTGGACCCCAGCGATGACGGTGGCATGTCAGGTCGCGGAAGGTAAACCTGCTTTTAAGTTGCCGTCTGATTGGGGCCTGACTGTAATGGCTGCTGCTCATTGGTTATGATGTGATCAGTGGCTGTTGGCTAATCTTGAGGTAATTTGAATTGCATAACAGACGCAGCACAACATACAGAGGGACACGAAGGAGGCGAGAAGATGACCGGATTACGGTAAATGGCCATTTCATATTTTCATAAAATCCTTGGTGATTTCACATAATGAACTATCTCCTGATCTTTCTGTTTGTCGGCTCCATTTTCCTTTATCAGAGGCCTATACCATTAGCAGAGGTCAAGGTTGCTCCACCCAAGTTCGACTTGGCTGCCACCAATTTCCCACCTCTTCCCGGCTGCGTGGTCAGCACACAGGGGGAGCCAGTGCTAGAAAACCGAATGTCAGATGTTGTGCGTGGTCTGTACAGGGACAAGGTAAGACTACGCTACTTACAGTTGTATGACATTCTTAAAAAGAAGACTTCCGGAGAGATTTAAGCTGCATGCCTCCTTTCTTTTTATAGACGGATCAAGCCAATAAAGAAGCCACTGTGAGTCCAGCATCAGTCCAAGCCCCAGTCACAGAAGAGCCTGTGGTTGTCTCAAGTCCCGCCCTGGCAGCAGTTAAACCCGCCACACAACCACTCGGACCTTCGGCCCCTGGGTACAACTTCCTCATTGGTTTTAATGTAACTCAGGCCTCAGATGCCTCTGTTAAACTCAAAGTATTAATATTAATTTCTGAAACTGCTCTGACAGGAATCGTCAGGAGAAGAGAGTTGAACGGGTAGAGATCACAGCACCAAAAGCAACCCCACGCGCACCTGTTCAGACGACAGTCAACCCTTCCTCCTCCACACAACCTGTTCCTAGCTCCAGGCCTCAGCCCCCTGCCCCCTCCACGCCAGTGACGCCCAGCACCCCAGTCCCTGCTGCAGCCCCTTCTCCCACCCCTGCAACGGTGAGCATCTTATTCTTTGCAATGAAAGCCAACACATGGCATTGTTATCCACCCGATGATGACATCTTTTTGCGCATAGAGGGAAGTGCGGTAGTGATCTGACTGGCTTTGGTTATCTCTTCCTCTTTTCTATCTGTCACTCTTCTCCAGTTCTTCTGTCTATTCTTTCGCTCTCTCTCACACCACAAGTCCAGAATTTTCACTCTGAACCCAATGAGCGTTAAGATTATGAGATCTGAGGGTATCATTATCAAGTTATTGTATAACTGGGCTTGTCTGCTACATATATCAAAATTGTGCCTTTTCCTTTCCTGGTTTAGGAGCCACGTAAGCTCAGCTATGCAGAGGTGTGCCAACGGCCACCCAAGGACCCTCCCCCTGCTGCCCCTGCCGCCCCTGCCCCAGCTTCCACCGGCACTGCGTCGGGTCAGCCATTGCGCGAGCTTCGTGTTAATAAGGCTGAAGAGCCGGGCTCAAGTGGTGGTCCTGGAGAAAAGCAAGAGAGAGGCCATGACAGGGAGGGGGGCTGGGAATTCAAGGAGAGCCGGCCGCCACGTGAACGTGACTCTCAAGGCTACTATCGCAGCAATGGCCCCAGAGGCGCCGGGGGCCTCAAGTTTCGGGATCAGAGGCGCCCGCCTCCGGCCCGACGCCACTCTCCCCAGGGAGGCTACAGGCATACTGGCAAAGAGCAGAATATCCCACCAGTTTCGCCAAAGTAAAAACTTGATGTGAATCGAAAAAAATATGTATGAATATACATGGTTATATATAATTATATAAAAATGAATAACATAAAAGCAACAACATTAAGGTAGCCACCTTCCCCCCTGGAACTTGTCCAATGAGAAGCTTCTAAAATGACAGAAAGACCAGGACATCCAGGACTAATGGGCGAAATGACATCTGAAGAACTTTGACGAATGATTTGAAAAGGAAACAAATCTTTGTTTTTGCCTCCAGCATTATGCTTAACACAATTAAGTGCGATTTATCTGGAGGCCGTCTCATTTGTGCTCTGCTGGGGAAAGGTGGGATGCTGGGCCGCGTAAATGGCCCTCTACCTTTTTTTGATTTAAAAGAATAGATGTTGGTCTGCAAGAACAATATGCACTAAGAAGAAAAGAACATGCATATTTGTCATGTACATATACAAAGATATCACTAACACGCAATGAGACATCAGTTTTTCTTTGTTTTGTTTTGTGTGCTTAGGGTCGCAAGTATGACTGAAGCGTTGACTGATGTCTGTGTATGCACTGATAGTGAAACAAAATGATTGAAGTGCTACAGTGTGCCGTTGCACTGATGTAATGAAATGGATGATTTTTTTTTGATTTTTACATCAGAGATAAAGAATCATTGTCCTGAAACTGGACAGTGGGGTCTTCTAATGTATAATAATGAAATGTGTTCTATAGTGGTATTTTGATCCTGGTTCATGATTGGCTTCAACTGCAAGAGTCAGATATCAGAAACGTTGATGTTCGCCGCAGTCCCATGTGTGGTTTTGTTTGAAGCCGAAAGCCACTTTGGAGTTCTCACTGGCCTGTCAGCCACGGTGAATCTGCTAGCCTGGTCCAAAGTTTTTTATGTTTCAGTTTTATCTTTTATCTATCTATCTGAAATGTTTTGGGTGTACCCACTCCAATGGATTGAAACTGTCATGTTGATAATCAGTCAGATTCTCTGTTTACATGTTTGTTTGGGTTGTAGGGTGATGTATTTCATGAGAGAGCGAGGAGGGTAAAACAAAAAAAAGAATAGGTTAAAGGTAAGATTCAATGCGACTGGTGGCCTAGGTTAGGTTTGGCTTTTCTACATCACAGGATATCCAGGTTAAGCTTATATCTGTGAATTGTTCTTAACAATGGCATAGTGTCAAAAATAGACCAAGGAGTACTGTTAGCTGAGGATGATTGCTACGTAAAATTTGGCAGCCGGTTTGTGGGTATAACGAGAATTGGAACATTTTTCACGTGCTATGTGCCAGCTGCCTACGATCGTAGTGTGCTAGGATACAGTTTCGATTTTTATTGACGAGATCTGCTGAATAATGTAGTCTTGGGGAAACTTTTGGGCCCAGTGAAACTTGATTTTGAAGAAGCTATAGAAGTGTAGTTGCCTATGCTATATTATAATAACCCTTCACTAGAGATGTGTGTGGGAGAATGTAATTGTTCTAGTTGAGAAATTACAGCGGGAGGCTTTTGACAGCAGGTTATCCACCTGATTTGTTTTGTGCTTTTAGGGTGAGTTTGCTGTGTTTTTCTTTTTTTCTTTTCTTTTTTTAAGTTTTGAAAAACAAACAGGTTGACTTAGAATTTGAAGTTTGACTCACTGTATGTATTGCTTTTTAAGTTTATTTATTTTAAATCTGATGCGCAACGCTTTTCTCCCAATCTTGGTAGGCTGGTTTCCCCAAAGTTGTGTGAAATCGCATTGGCAAAAATAAAAACTCACATGACATCTATTTACTGTTCCGAGATGTCAGCTAAGAGAAAATATTTGATGCATTGACTTCGGGTTTAGTAATGCGGTAAACGAGTAACCAATCACAGGGGCTGTTATTCCTTTTTATTAATGAGTATGAGCTGCTAGTGATTTAGTCTAATTAAATAAATGCACTAACTTGTTTTTAAAAGAATCTTACCTGAGAGACAGGTGAAATCATTTAGAAGCATATGGTTGATGTTGACAGGCTTGCATACACCATCAGGAGATGCTTCTCCCCTCCATATGTTTGGGTTATTTTCTGTTAATTTGGGTTGTGGTGGCAAAAAGGAAATATAGTATTGGATCAACCAAGTGTTTGAGACACAATCCTAGAACTGTATGAAATGTCACCAAAAAATAAATTATTTTGATTTGGCTCTCCAGCGTTGTTTCTTTCTCCCACCTTGTGATTTGTACATACTTAACACGCATCAATGGGTGAATGGGTTGCAACCCAATGGTGTGTATGGGATGGGATCGGGGGGGAGTTGTCTAACCAAACTGCCTTTTGCATGCACCCTTGAGTGAAATGTGTTGCCAGAAGTATGAGAAGGTTATTGATGGAGAAAATGTAGCTTTGGTTATATTGGTGTCTTCAAAATGAGGGTACAGCTCAGGCTCTGTATTCTGTGTGTGCCTGTCTAGAAGTGTAACTTTAAATTACGTGTGCAATATGATGGCAAATATCCAAAATTAAACCTACAGGGTCTTAATATTTTTACCTTATTTTATTAACTTTTTATTCTGTTACAAACATTCCTTGTCATTTCTGTACAGTAATATTAGTTCAACGTATATACTAGATTTTCATATTTTATTTCTTCATTACAGTCAATGTCTCTTCCGTTATAAACATTGCTTGACATTTCAGTAAGTTTGTGAATACCTGGTTCCTCACTAGTGGAAGGGGTAGGCTTGGTGGCTTCAACATAGTTTATCCATCCTAGGTTTTATGGCTGTCAGTGCCAGACGAGATTGTTATCCACTTGCAGACATGCTCTGTGCATTGTTTTCAATACATTCAATGTATAAAAAACTAGACTCACAGAGGCATGTGGTGGCAGATGGAAGAAGAGATTTCCTACCCGGAAAGGGCAACCCCTGCTGGTTGGAGGCTCCTAATATTACAAATGAATACAGGGCTGTCTGATAACACTATAGATTATCAAGCTTACATTTTCATTTATAGCCATATAACAAGTCCAGTGGTCTACTGATTATGAATTGTGCAAGCACAGTGAGGAGGTATAAGTTATAATTGATTACCTATGATTTGTAAAAGGTTTTGCAAAAAACATTTGCTCATCAGTTCCCGTATGAAACCACATATAAATGCACACATATATTGATATCAGTCCCCTAAACATGCTTGGTTTCTTTCATGGAGACAATTTCATCATTGAAAAAAACCTTAAACAATGCTGGATCTGCTAATGTTGCGTTGTGCCCCATCCCTCCACAAATTCTTCTGGAAATCGCTGTAGGATTTATGTGCGTATTACTGCAATCAAACAAACGGATGTAAATAAAACCCACTTAGTGAAGGTAGTAAAACTATGACTTGATGAACTGTCACGGTTAAAGGTCATGGTTTCTCTCAGCTGTCCACCAGGGGGGGCCTCTGGCTCAGCCGGGCCCTGACCCGTCACTGCCCGCTGATGTGTCACCAGCTGTCGGGCGTCTCTGAGCAGGACGACCGGTCTCTACATGGACATGAGCCGGAGCTATTCATGGTATGCTGCTGCCGCTGGTGGATCCCTGCTAACGTTACATTACGCGTCCATCTTGGGTAAGTCCGTACACCGGGAGAAGACATGCCTTCCATCCAGAGAACATTCAAGTCAAATATTTACGTAAAACACGTAAGTTAGTTAAAGTGAACTTCCTTTGATCAGTGTGGTTTAAATGAGGAGGAGGAAGAGGGCGTGGCTGCGGTGATGACGTGTTGTGTTGATGTGAACACTCGCAGCAAACACTCAGTCACCCACAGACCTTCAGACCCTGGACAGAAAACGGTACGTTATCTCCATAGTGTCGGTCATTCATCGATGGTGGAGGCCAAGGACGCTTCAACGAGCCTCCACGAGGATTTAAAAATTGATGTCCTTTCATTTCCTTCCGCCCTCGAGGTTCAATTCCCCCTCGCGTCTCCACGCTAACGTTAGCTCGACACCTAGCTGGCTAGCTTGCTGCTAGCAGCTGGTGTTGGAAATGTAGCCGGGGATCTTTTTGTTGTTGTGATCTAAAAGCAGACCGTGTGTTTGTCACCCGAGCGGCTCTTGTTATATTTTCGTTAAACATATAACAGCAGTCACTTGGTGTTTAACTTGCATCCCTGTGGTTGTCTTATGTTGTGGAGCAGTCGAGCTTACGTTAGGTGTCAGTGTCATTTGATAATCATAATAATAATAATAGTATCGATGATAAATTCTATTTATACAGCACCTTTCAAAACACTGTTAGGAGGTGACAAATGAAAGAAGGAGTTGAACGGCAAACAATTAGATTTGTTTAGATTAGTTTGAGAATCACACAGCGATAGAGCACTGACACAGAAATAAACATGTTACACATGAAAAAAAGATTAAACGAAACATTGTAAAATGATCAAAATAGAGTTAGTGACTTGGTTGTGTAATTTTTCTGACTGTCAGCTGTTGGGTAACTGTGGGTGAGTATCAGCAGATACACAACATCTGCTGTAGATAACATGTTAGATGTTTAGTGACCTGTCAGTATTTCTTCAACCCTAAAATATTTGCTGGGACATAGTTATTTAGTTTTAATCAGGTAAGCATTTATTCATGTTTGCCATCACTTTACAGTTTAAAACACTGTTCTTGACATCAATAAGTACTATTTAAAGCACCATAGTTGCCCCACTTTAAAAAAATCATTTTTTCTATTAATACTTTCTTTGTATTTATATTTAGATGATTCTTGACGGCCAATGTTCAGTTCATTTCAATCAAATTAAAACCTTGTATATGAGCATATTTATATATGTCCATTTAGAAAGTCTAACATTGCAGCACCACACAATACACTACTGTTAAAGCAACTAAAAGGAAACTCATACCTCCGCCAAGGAAACTACATTCGAATTCACTAGATCCAGATTTGTATTGGGATCGGCACTAAATTGCACACACTAATAAATATCACTCCCCTTGAATTTGCACACCCTGACATTACCTGAAAACATGTGGAGCATTTAAAATGAATTTTTTATGTAATATTGATCGTTTTTAATGTTTGTGAATTTGCATTGCGTCTTACAGTTTTAAAAATCCATTTTTCTTTACAAACGTTTTCAGTGTACCGTAGTGTCACCACCCGCCTGGGTGCCATGGTCGTCTGTCACAGATGAGCTCTACTATGTGGTACATCATGCAAAGCATTCAAAGTAAATACTCTTTGTCCGAGCGGCTCATCCGCACCATCTCAGCCATCCGCTCATTCCCGCATGACAACGTGGAGGATCTCATTCGTAAGGTAGGCACCAGCTCGTCTTTCAATTTAACATGAAATGAATAAAATCTCCCAGTCATCAGTCACACTGACGTCATTACACCCTCTGTGTTTCAGGGAGCTGATGTGAACCGGATGCATGGCACACTTAAGCCCTTGCACTGTGCGTGTATGGTCGCTGAAGCTGACTGTGTGGAGCTGCTGTTGGAGAAGGGGGGCAGAGGTATGTCTGAGAAGACAACTGCACACCAAACCATAATATATTTTAGATTAATCCGTTACCTTCTTCCTCACAGTCTGCTATGAATGTCAGCCTACAGACAGTTAAGCCTCGATTGAGATACTGTAGATCAGGAGTTCTCTAACTTTTCAGTAACCATGCCAGAGACATGTGACCCCCTTTATCCTGAAGAATCTTTATTTGAGCTTGTTCACAAAGAAATGCTCCTATGTGCATGTTGCTTTTGTTGCTTTTTTTTTCTTTTATTGAGAAGCACTTTGTGGGATGCTATACAAATATAATTCACTTACTTACTTAAGAACATCATGGAAAACTTTGACTTTAACCAGACCACCTCACCCAGTCTTGGCACTTCATGTTGGTGCACATATCTGAATTAAAAATGAGAGCAGCACATAGCAGCCGAGACCTAGCCATTGCATTTATGCGATTAACGTATATAACAAACATCTGCTGAATATATTGACTTTATTTATCAGGTGAATGCTTTGGATGGATACAACCGCACTGCACTGCACTATGCTGCAGAGAAGGATGAGAGCTGTGTGGAGCTGCTGTTGGAGTATGGGGCCCAGCCAAACGCCCTGGACGGCAACAAGGACACTCCACTTCACTGGGCCGCCTTCAAAGATAACCCAGAGTGTGTGAGGGCCCTGCTAGAGAGCGGGGCCTCTCCCAATGCTCGGGACTACAACAATGACACTCCTCTGAGCTGGGCAGCAATGAAAGGCAACCTGGAAAGTGTCAAAGTGCTTCTAGACTATGGAGCCTTGGTCCATGTGACCAACCTGAAGGGCCAGACTCCTATCTCCCGACTGGTGGCCCTGTTGGCCCGGGGCCTGGGCACTGAACAGGAGGAGGAGTGCCTTGAGCTGCTGTGCCGGGCAGCAGGGCGGTTTGAGATCCGAAAGGCGGACGGCACCCTTCCCAGGGAGCTGAGCAAAGATCCCCAGCTGCTGGCGAGGCTGACCGACATGGTGGCTCATGCTCCCACTCTGCGCTCTCTGGCGCGCTGTGCCGTCCGCCAGAGTCTGGGAGTGCAGTTCTTCCCTGATGCTGTAAAAGAGCTTCCCTTACCAGAGACTATCAAAGACTATCTTCTGCTGAGAGAATGAGGGGATGAAACCACTGGATGATCATTAGACAACGCATCACACATTTACTGGCAAAAAAAGGCTTCCCATTGAGTTATAGGCAAGTGGCTGACACTGGCCCTCATTTATTCAACTTTTTTCAAATCCGTACAGATTTATGCACACGGAGAGATGAACATTACATTATGTAGTGCACAGCATCTCCGTGAGCTGATCATTTTTTATTTTATATTTGAGCAGGTTCAGCTGTAGGCGTAGACCTTCCAAAACAACAAAAATTAAACTCAATTATAGGCAAATTTCTACGTTGATGGACCCCACCATTTGACCACACGAAGTGTGTACTATCACCCAAGCTTTTCGAATGAGTTCCAACAGAGCCATTGATGCCAAAATTTACTAAATGTATTGAATATTCATTTTTTAAACTTAAATTTGAGGGGGGAAAAAGTGTGCTGCTATTGCTTGTCACGGAGGATGATGAAACAAAGTCAAATATTGTTGGTAAAACAGGGATGTACGATTAAATTCAAACATAAGAATTTAGGTTTATGGATAAGAGATCATGTCTAATGATGCAGGTTGTCCAGTAATTTATTCAGAGGATGCAGACCCTGAAGCATTGCTCTGGAGAAAATGTTGAGTTGTGGGAGTGGCCATCCTTGTCCCAGTGAGCTCACATTGCAGAAAATATTGCAAAAAATAAATAAACATTTTTTTTAATTTTATTAAGTATAAGCAACAAAATGTGTCAGAGTATTATCATTTGAATGTGCCAGGCAGGCGTATCTTACCTCCTTCTAATTTTCTGAAAAAGTTCATCACTGATAAGTAAACGTCAACATGCCTGCTGTCATATGTGATTTAGTATTTATTTGGGTTCTGTTTTATAAAGGAGTTGCAGTTGCCATAATGAATAAATAGTTTTTTAAAATATATTTACATATGTACGTTTCCAGTCCTAACATGTTGTAGTTTGGGTTTTTCGATTGGTTCTCACAGGTCCCACATTTTTCAGTATGTTTAAATTTTGATTTAAATCAAATGTTTAAATGTCAGAACGATGAAATGGTATTATTACTAATATTCTCTAAAAAATAGCCTGCAAAATGTGTGAAGTTTGTTAATACATCTGTCTCAACTCTGACCGCTTCTGTGCTTGAGTTTGTTTTGCTCGTTCTGCAGATGTATAAAAATGAACCTCTGAGATCAGGTCTTGTATGCGCCTGCAGAAGTGCTCTTCTTTTTCTCTGTCAACGGAATGAAAGTAAATGTCTTTATATTCCATTCATTCTTCATCTCCATTGTTATTTACAAAAAGTGTTGACTCATTTGACAGCTGGAATATTTGAACCAGTTATAAAAACAATGTTAATGTGAGGTTAGTGGTAGGATAAAACAAAGTAAATTTACCTAGTTACTGTACATACCGGTAAGTCAATTTTGTATGTGCCCGTGCTTAAATAGATTTATTTTTGGACACTTTTCACTTTCTCTCTGCTACAAATAGCAGCAAATATCTGATCTCTATATTTTTGACAAAGCATTGTTCACATTGTTTCTTATGTCCGTTAAAGTAATCAACAATTAGAGTGGAATTAGTCTACTGGTCCATTCAGAGCGGGCAGGTAAGAGACCCCGCCTCCTGCAGCAGCATCAGTGGTGAAGAAGAAACAGCTGAAATGGATTTGGAAGTGGGCACCGCTGAGACTGAGCCATATTGATTTACACGACTGTTGCATTAGAAAATAGGCTTACTTGGAATACTTTAAGTTTTAAGATTGTCTCACGTAGAAAAGTTATTGTGGTGCTTTTGCTTGAGTACATTTTTGTCTATTCATCTGTACTAAAATGCTTGTGATTGATATTATCAAAGAATTCTCAATAACTTTGAATTAGAAGTTGACAAATCAAGTAATGACATCATGGTGATATTTGGATGAAAATGTAAAATTTGATGTGATGTAATGTTTTGACACTTAAAGTACACCAGAATTTACTTGACTAATCCTCAACATACAGAATTATGTACAGGGACAAAAATAAATGTTAGCTTACAGGAGAAAATGACAGACTTAAATTTAACTGTGTGAAGCTTATATGTTCATCATTGGCCAGGGTAAGAAGAAGCTGTGATCAGTTTAACTGTAGTGATTGGACTGAATTACAGTCAATACATACAAAAGGCCAGCAGGTATTTTAATATGAGAAATCATGTAACAACTACAGCCAGAATTGTTACTTTGAGCAGTTTCCAAGAAATTCAAGCATTCTGTGACAGAAACCTATTTTAGGTCCTGAATGAGCTTGTGATACAAGAGGGGACAATGTTCAGGAAAACATTTTTTATTTATTTTGACATTGAATTTTTGTTTTACTTTGTAGGAACAGGGCTGAACTAAACCTTCCAAGACAAATAAGCAGATCAATTGTGACTGTACATCAACTGCTGTCTTTTGAAATAAACAGCTGACTTCAGCACAGTCAGTTCTCACATTATCCATTGGGGGTCTCTCTGGCCTTGCTTCTGAATCCACAGCGGATTCAGAAAAGCAGAATCTGAAAGAGATTTTCTCTGAGATTTATATACATGAGGAAAATGTAGTGTTAAGTACTTGCAGTACATCAGCTGGTTTCATATGATTTATACATTTTCAAACAAAAGACAACTATTGTGATCTCATGTTCAGTCATTGCTTTTTTTTTAAATTTCTAATATTTTGACCTATCGTTTGAGGTTTGTACATGATGCTGTCATTTACTTCCAGGACGTTCACTTCCAGGGAGAGAGAATAGGGTGAGAATATCAGGAAGGAAACCAAACTGTGAGGGGAAGAGCCCGCCTTTATTTTCTTTGTTCATACGAAGGCTTCAACAGTTTCCTTTAATCATGTGAAATATGACATTAAATGCAACTTCAGAAGAGAAATAATCTTGATTTAGTGAGAAATTAGAGAAAAGCTGCTTTGTAATAGTATTAGAGGTGAAAGATTTTGTATTGGAGCTCATTATATTCAGAGGGGTTTTCAGTACTTGTGATTATGTGAATTGGAATAATAAAATTTTTTAAACGCACCTCTCAGTATAATTAAGTCCAAAGTGATAGAAAGTATTCATATTTTCTTGACTCAAGTCATTTTAAAGCTTGAGTTACTTTTATAATTAATAAAAAAAAATATGTTTAATAAAAATCTGGATATATAATCTAGAATTGAGAAAAGACTATAAATTGCTAGAAGGAAAATTACGCTTTATTTAAAGTAGCCTAATTGAGCTCCACCTGTATCAAACGAAGTGATATAGTGATGATGAAAACAATATAAAGAATTGTGAGATGGGGTATTCTACATAATGTCGTACTTTGCATACTTTAAAGATATTTGAATGCAGGACTTTGTAACAAAGTTTAACTAGACTCTGTTGTTCCAACTTTTACTGAAGTACTAAATCCTCCTTAGTGAGGGTCGAAATGCTGAGATTTCTTTGTAGGTTTTTAATAAAACCTTTTTAGAGAGGTGTTGAACCAATATTGACAATTAAGCAGGATGTATTTTGTGGAGCTGTTTTAGTGGGTTGCATTAAACAAACAGGTATTTCTGTCATTAAGCTTTCCCTTATGGGTTTAGATGGGTTGAACAAAATAATAGATAAACCAAAACCATTGCAAACTGCAGTCTCCAACATTATAATAATAAGACAATGACCAATAATATATACAATTGATTTAATACTTCACAACGCTTACAAATGTATCTGTTGTAATGTCAAGATTTATTGCAGGGATACACTAGCTTACTGTAAATTGGATTTGAGAGAAACTGGTTATAGACGTGATTTAGATGCTACAATGTAATATTGGCTTGAATTACATTGATACAATGTTCTGTAATGTTGTGACAACTTTATACAGACTAAATCTGTTACGTACACTTCATTACAAACCACAAGAGATGCATGTGTTTACTTGTTTATTTTTTACAGATGTGACAGTGGTTCTATTCAAAAAGGGGAAGGGGTTATATTGAGGCTGCACCACGTTTAGTAGCGAGTAAGCAATGGGAAGATGTGTTCATTATATCATCATCACAACTAAATAAATAATATAAATATCATCATCACAACTAAAGGCAAATATGAATTTCATCATCATACATGCATAAGAAGACACGATGGTTTCCGCTGTAAAAGGGTCTTATCTGTTAATGGAGGAGATATCGGCGGTCGCCTTTTCTTTTTAAACCTAGCTTTACTTTACAGTTGGATGAAACCGCGCCCCCTGGCGGCCGAGGAAACCTGATGCAAACCCTCACGAGATCGTGTGATTTGAACTACAAGTGGATTGAATGTGTAACCCCCCAGTTCGTCCGGTGCTCGGATAGACGGAGGTGATGAGGCCTGACAGGAGCAACCTCCTTCAAATAAAAGAGAGAAAACATGAACTCACTCGGGAGCGGCATCCCTTTGCGGACACATGTTTTCAACGCGAACTCTCGCGATAACTCGACGTCGACGAGGGGAGTGTCAAATTCCAAGAGAGGAGAGGAGATCCAGAGAGAGAGAGAGAGAAAGAGAAAGAGAGAGAGAGAGAGCGAGAGCGAGAGCGAGGGGCGCAAGGGTGAGTTTGTAAACACTTTATTACCATTTAAACTCTCAACAGTTATGTCGACCAGACTCAACGAAAGTAAAGTAGCAGCCGCTGCGACACTTTCACTGTTTGTCGTCGCGAAAACTGCGTTAAAGTGTCCGAAGAGCTGCTGCAGCCTCACTGGGACCCATGTCTGTCGCTAAGTGTCAGTCCGCTAACCAGACCACCGCTAGCTCGGCTAGCTCCGGTTCCCGTGGCCGCTCGCTCCCGTCGCGAAAACACACCAGTTACGTTCGGATACGAGCCGACGCGTGTCCGCCTCCTGTGTAGAGTCCGCTCGTAGCGCTGTTATTACTGTTTTCCAATGTGCGCTCGGCCTGTTGTTAACGCTTAGCCACGCCAGCTAGCCATTAGTTTTGCGTGGATACAAAAAAGTTTATTCCAAGCTTTTAACCAATGGGGTTGAACCAGCCCGTGTTATTGACAGGGCGCAGAGCTGCTGCGTGCTTCAGACGCGGTTGAATGACGCGCTCGCAGCCAATTGCTGAGAAGAAAAGGCGGTCTTGTTACGGGAAAAGGCTGGGCTAAGCGTGCCCGTCCGCTGCCAGGAGGTAATGGAGGCTTAACAAGACTAGACTAACTTTTTCAAGGCAGTGATCGCTGCCCGGTGAAAAAAATTAGCAGGACTCCGGGGGCTGGTTTCACTGCGACACACGCGACCTCAACCCCTTCTCCACGTGCCCCCGAAACCCCTGGAAAACATCTGCCCGTCTTGTTTTTTTGGCGGTAGGAGATTGTGCGATGATAATCTGCCTCTGCAGGGACAGCCTCAAAAGTCTCGAGTAAATATGATATCCATAGTATTGCAATTTGAGCTGCCTGACGCCCAAGGATCCGTATCCCCGTGCATGTCAACACCTTCATTAGGAATGTAGGTCATGTTTTTGGCAGAGTTGTGCCTCATTCCATCACATGTAAAAGTGTTACACTAGAGAAAACTGCAGCATGCACAGTCCAACCCAACATCTTGACCCACTCTCAGTGATAACATACATTTCATATGAAGGTCATTGCATACCTGCGGAATCTATACGTATATACGTGTGTGTACATGTGTTTATGCTTGTATGTGGTTCATACACATCAGGCTGCTATTAACTACTCCAATTGAAAAGCAACACATCAACATTGTTTTTAAACAAACACAAACACCTTTACGGCAAGTTCATGTAGTGTCGCTTTAGACAACTGCCCTGGGTCCGTCCTGCATTGTCCAGCATTGTCTGCTGGCTTGGCATGGACTTAGCTTTAGGACTTGTTGGTTATGCAGACATGGATATAGGATTTCATTTGTTCCATTTACAAAATCTCATGTTCACTTTGCTTACATAAATACACCCTGGCTGCACACACCCAGCTACAGACTCGAGCTCTGGGTCGCTAAAACTTGTAGCTCACATTTCCAAGAACTCACATTTCTTTCTTTCTTTCTTTTCATTAATTCACAGTTTCCCTATTTCCCTCTCTCCTCCCCCCTCCCTTTTCTATTTTTTCTTTTTGAGGGGTCTCCCCTACCCTCTGGCAATTCAAGCCTCAGATTCCAGAGTCATGGCTGCAGTGCAAGCTATTAATACGGTTTGTTTAGTCAGTTTCCTAGCAGGCTGCATCAAACACTGGATGGCTGTGGCTGATTATAGCTGGGACTCGTTCCTGCACACCTGCTGAGTCGGAGAAATCCAAGTTAACGATGAGACTTTGGCAGTGGCTCAATGAGTGGGTCTGGAATTAGGGCACTTTGAGAGCTTCCATGTCACCTTGGTGTTGAAAATCGCTGGTCTTCATGTCCCTGCCTGTAATGAATATCAGGGATGTGCATCCGGACTAATGTCGCTAGGTGACTATATTATTGTCTCTCCGAGCTGAGGTCTGAATGAAGCAGAGCATTTTGCAGTGTGCTGTTAAATGTTACACTGTCAACTTATTAATTTACCCACTGACTTTGTTCTCAGTGAGACAAATATGACAACCAAAGTTGTAAATAGCCTGTGTACTTTTTGGTGTAGAGCTGCAGTCTTTTAAAGATCTTATTTAAAATAGATTGTCCCACCACAAAACCAAGCAACAGATGCTGAAGAAAAGACTTTAACACATCTTCTTTAATCAAGTTAATGTTTTGTTTGGGGGCATCTGTTAAAACAAATAGTGTTTTCTGCCCCTGTCATCGGGAATTTATGGTGGAATTCCCACAAGATCAGATCCCAGATTTCATGTTGGTACCGGCCAGCCAAGTTAATGTCGAGCATGTCTTTAGTAAGATGTAAACTCAGAATCCGTTCCCCCTCCTCACGCCAGATGTGTCCACTTCCCCACATAATCCACACCCTTGGTATAACGAGCTAGACGGAGTATCTTGTTTGCAGACACGTTTCGGCCCAAATAGACTTAGTGGATTGGAAGCACTTTGTGAGGGTCCTGGCACTGATCTGTTGTCTTTCTCCAGAGCATGGGAGGTCTGCAAGAAATCAGACTGCTCTGCTTCATCGGCCCTTTGATCAGGAAAGAGAGTGATTGGGGCTTTCGCTTACAAATACGATGCACACTCCTTTCCTCATAGAGACATGGAGCTGAGCGACACGACAGTTACTGGAGGCCTGTTACAGGCCCGGTGTCATGGGAGAGCGTTGTATTCCAGCGCAGGACTTCAGTAATCATGTGTTGGCTCAGGGGCAGCTGTCGACGGAGGGAGGAAGGAGGAAAATGTACTGACTTCATTCAACATTGGGAAAGCTTTCAGACATTTATGCCTCGCCAACATAATGAATAATCTGTCCCACTTAATAATATAAGGCTAAATGCTCAACCCATGTAGTTTTTACTGCTGAGATTAGTGTGGCCAGTTCCTCTGTAATAATGCAGTTCTAAACATCTTTAACCTTTTATTTATGGAATCTATACATTTTAATTTGGATGATGTAGAAACTGTTTTTAACCTTGTTAAGACATCACAAATGAACGAAGGCTATCCTGTTAGATGATCACAGTCAGTAAATATTCAGGAGGTGTATTAGTAAAGAAATATAAGATGTTAATGTTCAGAGGCTATTTTTAAATCATTAAGGTCGCACTTTATCCCTGCTCATGATTGCGTTTCAGCTGCACCTTATTGACTATTGCAATAATCAGTGGCTTTTGTATATTGAAAGGTTTCCACTTGTATATATCGTGCGGTCCTTGATGCATGTTGCTGGTTGCTGCACTGTCAGTGGGGCTGTGTTGTGTAATAGCTGCCAGACGTCACTTTGGGCCAACTGAGAGCGTTGAAACATTAATGTCCCTTCGTTCGTCGCCATCGCCATCGCCACCCCTCCAATTCCCTGATTTAAATTTAATGACCCTATTATTTTTCTAAACTTCCCAGTTTGTGTTCACGTGGAAGGGTTCCTCAGCTGTGCAGAGCAGTGCAGTGTGGGGTGGAGTCTGGGGCAGGGTTGAGGTGGGAGAAGGGGGTTGTGAGGAGTTGTTCTCCTCTGTGGAAACAGCTGATAGACGCCGTAAGCCTCTCACAGCTTTAGTGTATGTCAGTGCAGCTTCAGGCCCAACAGGAGGAAAAAACAAACAGAAACATGTGTATACTCTCGACAATAGCGTGTGCTCGTAGAGAGGGTGGGTGGGGGGGGAGGGTTTCCAGTGCGATCAAATGATGAACAATGTATTGCCAAGCTTTATACTTTGTTATCAACACACTAATAAAATCCAAAAAATAACTACAATGTCTAATATCTTACCAGAAGTTAAAGTCCAACAAAAATGTCCCGACCCTATTATCAGAAGTGAGCCACCATGAAAAAGGAACTATTGTACGCTGACTTATTTTAATAATCGATTGTAAATTTCAAGGGTAAACATTTTATTTTGATAAAGAGTTCAACAACATACTGTCCATTGACTGCAACTATTAGGTTTTCATTTTATTTCAACCCATATCCAGCCAGCAGAGGAAAATGCCAGAGAGACATGCAATTATCTCTGATATAATGATAAAACACAATCATTTAAAAATTGTTGTCTTGAAGTTGCCATTTCATGAAACGTAAATTGCATTCAGGTTACCATTTTTAGAACTTAGTTGAGTGACATGTTTGAATTAGATAAACACTTAGTATAGTACACTTAATCTATCAATACAAAATTGGAAAGTGTCCACAGCGGTTTCTCCAAGTAGATGTTTGTAGATGTTTTGTTTTGTCCGACCAACAGTTCGTAACTTACACAGTTTAATAAGATATAAAAACAGGAAAAGTCATTTAAGTTAACTTTTTTTTCCTAATTTTGCGCGTAAGATTATTTTAACGATTAATTGATTATTGGAATGAAAATTGCAACTCATTTATATCTCAATCATCTAATTGATTACCAAAGTAATTCTTGCTTTATGAAAGCACCAAAAGTATTATAACATTGTGTGTACACATTGACTCAAACATTTCATTTGATTTCATTAGTTTTGTTAGTAATGTTGTGGAATCACTTCCATCAGTCCCTTGTATCTCCACACAGAGAAGTTAGATTCAACTAGAAACACAAGTACAAGTGAGGTACAGTGTGAATGATGTTTGTGCTGTGGATTCACAGGAGAGTTCTCAATAAAGTGGATGAAGATGAGTGAAACAGAAACTGTGCCGAGTCAGAAACAGCTGAATCAGAGAGAGAGAGACTGACTGAGGGGTTTCAAGCATTTGGAAAAGGTTGAGCGTTGCAGAAGAAGTGAGAAGCAGGAGTGGTAATGAGAGAAGGAGGGACTGGAAGTGAGGGAAAACGAGACACAAGAGAAGGAGGAGATGTCTTTGTGTAAATGGTAGCTGCCGTCCTCTTTTGTATGCGGCTCCTCATTGGCCAGCCAGAAGCCCCCCTGTGTGAAGGAAGTATCACCAGGGAAACTTCGTCTCGCTGCCTCTGTGCGTGTTTTCCTTTTTGCCAGGGTTATTTTTAAATAGCATTCGGCTTCCTGCTCAGACTAAGGACTACAAGCCACAGCATCCCTGTTTTGTTGTTTTCAGGATTTTCCACTTCACAAATCAAGGCAAGCCGCAGCAATGTTCTCCTCTTCTCCTTTCCCACAGCTACATTGCAAGCTCTTTGCAAAAATGGGGGACGACCGACCTTTTGTGTGCAGTGCTCCTGGCTGTGGACAGGTAAGTCCTCTCCCTCCTCTCCTGCTTTCAGGTGTGTGCATGTGGACGTGGTGTGGAGTGGTCTTGCCTTTGTGTTATTACTCTCCAACAGCCGGCTGTAACATGGTTGAACATATTTTCCGTCTCAAGGAAAATTAACTGAAAGCAATCAAAATAAATTGTACTTGACATCAGACTTTTGGTATATGAGTCTAAAAAAGCTTCATTAATATACAATGAGTGAACCTGAAGACCGTGAAAGAACATGTGTTCTGCCAAAAAACTAACTGTGATTTATGCTGCACTCTTGAATGATCATCACACCAATGGCTTTCGAGCCAGCATGTGGTCTTGTGAGACAACGCTGTCTCCTCCAGCCGTGACTCAGTGGAAGCTCCAGTGAGTAATCAGAGCGCAGTTATTGTTTCAACCTGTCACTGTTGACTTCTAGCGCCTGCAGACACAGGTTACAGCCGCTCAGTGACTCAGCTGAGTGCCAATAGTGTGCTCACATGCCAGTAACGTGGTGCGTTGTCGGGACTTGGCCTGAAAAAACAGTATATTAAAAGAAGTGTGTCCTAAGAATCACGATTATTCAACACAGGAAATATCAGGTCTAATGTTGTGCTCAATCAGCCGTCTGATGCCGTGTGCAGCCGGCTGTGACATCCATACAGCAAGAGATGGATTGTCTCGGGGGTCTGGAGGACGAAAGTGTTTATGTGGTTTAGAAACATTTGTTATTTGTCCGTAAGCCCACCTCTGATTAGAAGGGATCTGTTTGACACGTGGTCTGTGGTTTGAACAATTAAACATGTGTGCGTTGGGTAAATAACTCATGATTTTGTTTGGTTTCTTTCTTCTTCGAATATTATGGACATCTGGGGACCCCTTTCTTGATAGAAAAAAAGACATTTTAACTTTCCTTTGACATGTTTCTGTGGCGTAAATACTCTGCATATTTCATGGGAAGACATCATTATTTATTTAGTTGACAGTTAAGGCAAAAGAATCAGGCGGAAGCGTTTCAAGGCAAAGTGACAGTCCATGATGGTTCGGGTCTACAGCTGCGGCCCTCTCCTCAGCTTTGTTTGACTGTTAAACCCTTGTATAAACAGGCCAGGGAATCGTAGTATGGTGTGATAGTGCTAGCTGTTTGGCTGTGTTTTTGATGTCACCACCTTACTTTTAGCAATATAAATATGTTGTTTACAAAATCCTTTTCTTATAAATTAACAATTAATTCTGAAATATGGAAGTTTAAATACTTTTCTATAGACTTAAGCAGCAGCAGAATAAATTGAAAACCCAAGACTGAAATATACTTCTTTTATTTTAGCTCTGTTTTGGTCTCGGCTAATGCCTCAGAACTCTGAATCTGATAAGTGCTCCATTACGTTCATGAGCGTCCGTTAGTTGGTAACGTTTGTGTAGCTGATGTTTTGATGAGGAAAATACAGTGGATTTATTATAGGATTATCTGCGTCAATAATGGCCTCTCTGCTGCTCTACATTGAAAAACGATTTTCTTTGATGTTGCAGCTGCCCCACATAAATCATTGTAAATGAAACAGCAAAAGTTATATCAGTCACCGTAGGTATCACTTTACAAATTGTAGAGGAGAAAGTCTGTACTGTTACTTATGGATTTTACTGGCATTTAGTTTGATGATAAATTGTGTACATTTAGAAACATAAGCGTTGTGTGTCTAAATACTGTTTTACTGCTGCCCTTTAGAAGCAACAGTTGTCTACCAGGAAAGTCTGAATCATGCCCATAATAGAACATGGGTGATTGACTCCTGGCTTTGCAAAGGGTTTTCCTTTTAACAACAACAACAGCAACAACAACAGCAGCAGCGGCAGTCCCCCATTTTATGATGCCCAGTATTTAGTGTGGGGAGAAGGGTAATCTGAGCTGCCAGTATCTCATACAAGGGAGATTAGCCGGATAGATAGTTCTCTCCACAAGACCCAGCCGCCTTGTGCAGGGGAAAGAGACAAATGAGACATGTAGTTGTACTGGTGATGCTGCCTGGCAGGGCTAAAAATAAGTCCCATGACACTTGACTGTGTTTCCACTTCACTCTCACGACTGAACTCGCAACTGCTACGCGGCGCCCTAAAATAGGCTGCAGCGAATGGTGAATAGGCTGCTGCCAGAGCCAAGATTATTCCTCCTACGTCTCTGACTTATTCGCCTCGCCACTTCTCCAAAGAAGAAGTGGCGTGTCTCAGAGGACATGCTGGCGGCTGGTGTTCTGTACCTTCCACTGTGGATACTTGATATAGAGCAACAGGACATGTAGATTAACATAGAGCTTTACTGAAATACAGTTTACTGCATCCACATGCTTTACTCCTTGTTGCACAACAATACAATCCCTTCTGTAGAAATATTACACTTGCGTTTAAAGCATTTGTTTGGATGAGTCCGCTCATATTCGGTATTTTCCCATGCTAGTAGTTTTACAATTTTTCATAATTTTGTTGACACTTAAAACAATTGCTCATTCTTGACATTTCTGTGGTCCTAAAATAATTCGTCATCAGTACAGGCCCTCTTTCTTTATCTTTTCAGATTCAAGTAGACGTAAGGATATTTGAGCCTGTGTCCTGCGGCTATAAATGGCTCATACAGGGTTTTTTTTAAGACAGGAGGAATTGTACAGATACAGTTTTCTCTTTGTGGTTCGTCATAATGTACATTGTATAGGCTGCGTTTGTTGGGCTACATCTGCGAAAGATTATCTGTCTGTGGCTATTGCAATATGATATCTGGGTTTAGGTCAACAGCAAAAAGTTGAAAATTAGCTCTAAGCTAATTTATATAATGTACTTATCTTATCTTCTCTCTCACTTGTTCCAGAGGTTTACCAATGAAGACCACTTGGCCGTACACAAACACAAACACGAGATGACACTGAAATTTGGACCACCCAGGACCGACTCTGTCATTATAGCAGGTATTCTTTGTTTACCAGACAAACACTCAGCTTTACTCTTCCTCTTTGTTTCATATCTACTCCCGTCATTCAGATGAAAAAGTGTTTTAGCTTCCCTCGGCTCCAGCGTATTCCAGCACTGTTAAAGCCACCTTAAGAAAATGCAGCCCCACATCCATGACATTGGTTTCTATATTCATTGCAAAGTGTGAACCATGTGTGAAAGTGTCACTTATAGTCATCTGTGATCGTTTCCATTTGCCAGACCAGACACCTACTCCCACTCGCTTCCTTAAGAACTGTGAGGAGGTGGGTCTGTTCAACGAGCTGGCCAACTCCTTCGATCAAGAAGAGGAGGAAAAGAGGGCCAAGAACGCTGTAAGTAAGGACGTGGGGTTGATGAAATCTGTGTTCATATCTCTCTGCTTGGAGGTGTGTGTGTGTGTGACTGCATGTATCTATGACTGTATTACCGCTACAGAGGCCCAGGGAATTTTCTGAAAAGACAGTCATTTTCTACTTCCTTCTTTCTTACCCTATGTAATAAAAAGATATTGCTTGAAGAAATTCCAGCCTCGTGCTACTACTGTTTTAACCATTTGTTATGATGATTTTCTCAAGTTCCACTTCTGTACATTTCTTTTAAAATATTCATATATTGCATTTATTGAGGCTGTTGTGGTTTGATTTGAGTGTTAAATACCCACTTCCTTTTTTAATATACTGTAGTCCGTGAGAATGGTATAAGTAGTGTGAACTGACTCCCTTTATCTCCGTCTCCTTGTCGCTGTTCTTCTCAGCTTTCTGCTGCCAACTCTGGGGCTTTGGACATGACCCTGCAGACATCATCAGAAGTGAAGGTGAAAGAGGAGGAACCTGTAGAGGTCGACTCTTCGCCACCAGACAGCCCCGACTCTTTCTCTGGACAGTCTGACAGCAGCAGAGAGTATCTGGTTAAAGGAAAGGTAGGAGAGAACTGGAAGCAGGGGATGAGTGGATAAAGAAAAGAGCCTAAACTTCAAATAATGTAGAGAGAGTATGGCTCGTTATAATTTTAAATTGTTAAATAGGAAGGGAACCATGTTTTCTCCTTTTCTGACAGGTTTAAAGTCAGACATATTTAAAATCAGCCTTTGAAATGTGTTTTCCCACACTTATGTCCTAGGACACCCCCCCCCAGGAGTTCAGCCCCCACCCCTACTATTGTGCGTCCAGGTTCCCTCCCATTACACCTGGGCTTTGATGCCCTCCAGCCCACTATGCCCTCACCGACCTCTGTTATCACACAGACACCACCCTCCAATCGTACTCTGGGGTAAGTCTCTGTCAACATCCTTCTCCTAACCTCTGCTGACCTTTGTTGACCTTTTATTTTGTGTGCATGTACAGAATAATACAAAAAAAATGTCTTTATTGATCATAAAATGGTGACCCATCATATAAGTGATGTCATAGGTGTCACAGTGATGTCAGAAAATGTCGTCATAGTTCAAGGTATCATTGCATCCTGTAGCTCTTAAGTCATGACTTGAAGCTTGTTTAGATCCCCAATAATTTGCTAGGAATTATGTCATAACGATGTCATAGTGTAGTATTGCATTAACTTTAGCAACCAATAATATTAGAGACACAATCTACAGTTTTATAATTAACCATTGGTTATCTTATGACATAAATTATATTAGATGGTATTATTACAAAATGAAAACATTAGCATTCCCTATTTGCGGTACACACAGTTCAAACACATGGTATGCATTGCCCCTCTGATACATTTCATTTTAAAATGGCCATCAGGTAGTTTTAAAATTCGTAAACACGTTTTCACTATTTCTCATGTATCCTGAAAAACCTGGTTAACAAATTTCACCACTTTGACCAGTTTTCCAGTCATGGAAAATGAGAGGCAAACGTTTAATGTCCTGCAAAAGTTTGTGTAGTCCTGGAAAGTTGTTGCAGTATCGTCCAGATTTTCTTTGGCTGAGAAAGAACTACTGGGCTTTCAATCAGAGATCCACAAAACGTTTAACATAGCCATCTGAAAGTTCCAAGTTCTGTTCAGGATCATGTTCATGTTGTAATTCATGCATGAGAGTATTTTGAATAGGCTTCACTCATTTACTGTATGTGGTAGAAGCGCTGTGAACACAGCCTCAAGTCATGTCACATGGTGGCATATGCATGTTGCATGATGCTATAACGTAAACTCTGAATTACGTAAGTGATGTTATCCATCAAATGTAAATATCAGCCACAGCTGACTGATAAATCTGGCTGTTTTGTATTATGTTTATAGATTATTGATGCTTTCTTCCCAACTTGTTTTCAATGGTTGAATAATGATAAATTGGTTGAGGTGGCTTCAGATGTGTGTTGATCATTGTTGGCTAATAATAAATGGGAACCCGGGGCATTTCCCACAGAATGGAGAGAGGGTGGGACAGAGATGGAGGCTTACATCTCTACAAAGAAGCAACAGCACAAAGACTAAGGTTGAGATCTTTTATGTTATTATGAGAAGTGTACATTGTTTTGTTTCATTATGAAAATGGAGGGACTAATTAGACTATGGAGCACTGCCACAGTCTAGGTAATAAATGGTAAAAACTGCATTGTCAAAAGAATGAATGGGAGCCCAACTGTAATCTACTTTTTTTACTCTACTAACATTCAAACACAATGCTGCACTCCTGAAGTCATTTGGACCATAACATGGTCAACTTTTTGCAGTGGATGAGATTATTAAGTCAGTGGTTGACAGACTTTTTCTGGCATGCCCCTGTTCAGACGCTGAACAAAAGCCTTGCGAAAGTCTCTTAACAAAGTAGTAAACTATGTGTGGTAAACGTGTTATAAAAAAGAGTCAGTGGTGGATATGCGAGCAAACTAGGGTTGTATTCATAAAGCTCCCAAGTACAATGAGTTGCTGATTGTAATGAAATTCAAGGAAAAATCTCGGAATTATTTTGTTCTCAGACTCTCAGAATTTCCACTTAGTTAATGTAGATCGTTAATAAGATAAAAGATAATTCACAGGTGATCCGATCAAGTGGACTGCTCTAAGTAAAGGTGTGAAAAAAATGCAGGATTAATTGATCACACATTCTGATCACCCAGACCACAATGGGAGATGGACGCATGTTGCCACATTGTGTGAGCACAAAAGTGGCCTTGGCCCCATTGAAGGACGACAAGCTGATGTCTGCTGACCAGCTACAGGTTAATACTGAAACTGAAAGTTATTGGGAAAAAGGGTTTTTACACTTCTCAGTGTTTTAGTAAAACTGCAAAGACCCCTCTTCTCTCTCTCTCTCTCTCTCTCTCTCTCTCTCTCTCTCTCTCTCTCTCTCTCTCTCTCTCTCTCTCTCTCTCTCTCTCTCTCTCTCTCTCTCTCTCTCTCTCTCTCTCTCTCTCTCTCTCTCTCTCTCTCTCTCTCTCTCTCTCTCTCTCTCTCTCTCTCTCTCCCCTCTCACACATAGACACACAAATTGACAACGGAATCACCTGTACAGTCAGACTATGTTGAAAACAACATTGTCTGGTCTTTGCTAACAGAGATGAGGTACGTGTTTATTGTCATAGAGCGGGGAAGTGAGATCTGATCACAAGTGGTCACTGGATATGAATACTAATGTCAGTAACACATGACCACATTTACTCACAACCAAAATTAGATGTTAATATGCTGCACTGAATTCTCCCACGCCTGCCTGTGGGCCTGTACTGTAACATTGGAAAATACATTTTCTTCGGAAAATGGTGTTATGTTTGTCAACTAATTGAGAAAATGGTAAACATTCGGCATCTCTCCAGTTGTTATTATTAATAAAACCACAATCAGCATGACAGGCTTCTACTCAAGAAAGGCAGGAATTCCAAACAATTTGTAGACTGCTTTTGAAGCAAGGTAATTGACATGGGATGGGTGATATGACTTATATCACGATTATTTGAAACTTTTACCTCGATTACGATTAATGAACCATTATTTTATTACTCCCTCCCCCAACGGGGCACATCCCTGTGAGCAATACTCAGTGTCGGTCAACAAGAGACTCTGCTCCTCTGCTCTTTTCTAAACACTCACAGGCAGAACTGATCTTTACAAAAACCTGCTGAATGCATATTTATGTTCCTGGATAAACAGGGCGTTGTGTCTTCTGCAACAGTGAAGTTAAAACACATAATCTGCGGGAAGAACTTCTCTCCTGTCTGCAGAAGTGTATAGGACACACTCCTGCCTGTGTGTGTGTTGGTGGGTCCATGTCGCGCTTCCCACAAACTGACGATCACATTTATTCAGTTATTAATCGATGATGTCGGATCATGAATCCGGTTCGTTCCTGTCACTTCGCGTAACATCTCGCATGTGTGATAAACTATTAACCAAATTAGCTGACATGAGCAAAATTAGGTGATTAGAGGTTATAAATGTCAGTTTCCATAAATTTTCTGGTATTTGCCCAGCCCTATAATAGCCTATTCATATTACACCATTTTAGATGAGACTTTATTCTAAGTTTTTGAAATATCAATATATATATTCATAGAATTGTCAGTTTGTTGGTTCCAAAGCTGTTCTGAACGTCTGTGATTCTCTAAGAGTTATGATGGTTGAACAATAATTGTGTTTTTGACTTAAATATGATATATTTCTGGGTATATGCAGTTTTTGTCTGCAGAGCTTGGAGTAATAATGGTTGTTAGTGTGGTGCTACTTGTTGTGTTACAGAAACTCAGGGGAGATCCATTTTCAGTTTTACAAAGATGACAGAATCTTCAGTTCCTGTATATAAGTGTATTTTCAGAGCAAAGTTTTGGGCCTAGATATTTTAACTGTAATGTCTCTCATAACTGTGTTTTGTTTGGCATTTTAAGGTTACAAAGTAATGTTTTGATAATCTTGTTTCCTGAAGCTGTTCTAATCCAACGTTTTTTTTTAAATGTCTTTATTTTAGTAAATTGTTAATTGTTTATTTGTTTCCTCTTTTATCACTGTGTGACTAGAGATGTGCATCTTTAATAGCCTCATGATTTGCATTTTTAAAAAGTACTTTAGACTTTTACTGTGATTTCAGTACATGTGCTGTTATTTACTAAATAAGGTTTTCAATTCAAAAATCTGACTACAACAGTCATAGTCTATAACAGTGGTCAGTGCTCTCCACATTGATTTGACATTCATTCAGTTTAGACTTGTGTGCTGCATCTTAAGCCTTGACTTAATCACAGATACAGAGACGTTCACGTCCGCATTACAATGCATCAAAGAAATAATGAATTTCCCCACCTCAAGTTTACATGAAAGTTGTAATGTTCCTCTTTGCCTGTCTAGTTCGCCAACCAGCCACTACCCCATGATGATGCTTCCCTCTGGCCAGGCAGTGCCTTTGCTCCCTGGTCCTGTACAGATACCCTCTGTAATTAATGTAAGGCTGACCAAACCTTATGATATGTTTTATTTCATTTATATAATGAAAAGTTGCTTCAAGTTGTTAATACATGTGTATTTATGTATCATGTCTGGTCTCCAGCTGGCCCGACCCTTGTGCATGGTACCCAACATTCCTGGGATCCCTGGTCCTCCTCTGGGAGGCAGCAGCAGCGGCTCCAACTCCCCCTCTGGCTACAACATCCACTCAGAGGCCAAGATGGTCAGCACTAGATTATCTCTCTATTTTTATCTCTTTATCTGTTCTTTTTGTCTCCATCTTCACCCTCCAGCCTTCCTCTGCACTGGCTTAGTTCGTTCATCATATGACTTTCTACTGCAGTTGCTTGTTTATTTAACCCTTACACTACAACAACTCATTTGTACCGAATTCATGATTATACAGAGAAAATCCAAGTAACAAGTGTAACATTGGTGCCAAAAAAAGGCAGGGAGATAATTTGTTGACGCACATAATTTTTCTAGGCTCAGGAATATACTCGTAATAATACTTATCATAATGTATTAAATGTACTGTTAAGCAGATTTGTGCCATCAGAGCAAATGTCAGCTATTTTCCAAGCTATGAAGTTTAATTTTAAAACTGGATAAAAGTCGTATTATACAGCAACAACATCAAGCAACATCTTCTGACGATTGTTCCAGGAACATGCAAAGCCTCCAGATCTGAGCTCAATACAAAAGGGATAGAACAGGATGTCACACGAATGTGCTGCTGAAAATAAGCTGGAACTGTTTGACGCTGTCAGGTCAACACGGGCGAGGATCTCTGCAGAGTTAGAGCACCTTTTTAAATGAACTCCTTAAAGGATTCGGGGAAGGGGCGGTACAACCTGGCACTGGATTACTTTTCATCATGAATACATCTGACATCTAGTAGAAAACCCAGTCAACAAGATTTACTGCATTAAAGAAATGCACACAGTACAGTCTCACTTCACAGCACAAACATTTGTTTATAAAATAAATTGGCTTTAGTGACACAATGGAGCATAAGTGTGTTTTACTGTAAGTTAGTTATATACAGCACAATACACAAAAAAATAGACCACTCACTGAAGCTGAGCTGTGGTTTAATTTTCTTGTTTATAGTGTTTTGGTCCTTTTTGTTGATCCCTGTTTATCTTTTGCTGATATTGGTTTTATAATTTTTTTCTCCTCCAGCGCCTGAAGGCTGCGCTGTCCCAGCATAGCCCGTCAGGACAGAGTATGGGGATGTTTTCCATGGGCGGCAGCCCCATGGTGCCTCAGAGGGCAGAGCAGAGCCAGCTGCTCGTCCAGCAGCCAGATGCTCCATCACCTGCACAACCACAGGTACACAGGTCATCTATAGTGAAGGCCTTACCTTTAACTTGATTTTCACCTCTAGTACCGATGTGACTTAAACTTGGGAATTTTTAAAAATACCCAAACATAATTAGGCTTGTTTAATATATGGCATATCCCCTGTTTCAGTTACAGAAAATGGGGGTTGTACTGCTTGTGTTGTGATGACTATGTCCTGTTCTGACTAAAATGATGAAACTATGATTCAAACTTCCCTTTTCTTTCTTGTCTTGCTTCCGCTTCTGTCCCGTCTGTTGTTTTCTTTCTCACCCTCCCCTAGGTATCACCCGCACAGCCTACAGGTGGGCGGCGGCGGCGGACGCTAGACGACGACCCAGATGATCGAAGGCAGCGTTTCCTCGAGAGGAATCGGGCCGCGGCGTCGCGCTGCAGACAGAAACGCAAACTGTGGGTCAGTTCCCTCGAGAAGAAGGCTGAGGAGCTCAACAACATGAACGTCTCACTGGCGGTGAGTGGGCCTGGAGTGGGTGGGCAGAAAGGAAATGTGGCCTGTGGCAGGGCTGTGTTAGTGTGTGTATAGTCACACTTACTGCACCCATTTGTCAGACATTCAACTAGTCAAGGACGTTTAAGAGGAACTGTATGTGTCAATTAGCAAAATCAATTTCAGGGAATCATTTTACACGAGTTGAAACTTTGGAACCCATCACAACTTGTTCCACATCCTCATTGTATTAGAGTTTCAGGTTAATTTTACACCTCATTTCCACTGCAGGCTTTACAGCAGACAACAATAACATTACACTAGTGGAAAACAGTTTGAAGGTCAGACTGATTCGAATATGTGACCCAGCTTTATTTATACTTTTTCTTTGGGTTTTCAGTTCATGACTATGACTATAATGTGTAACATTGATCGGCCTGATTCTCCATGCTCTCAGAATGAAGTGTCTCTGTTGCGGAACGAGGTGGCTCATTTGAAGCAGCTGCTGCTGGCTCACAAGGACTGTCCTGTTACCAACCTACAAAAGAAGACTGCCTACCTAAGTGAGCACTGCATAGTGAAGCCATTTTGCTCATCTAGTGGTATTTCTAATGACAGGACACTTGATGTAGAACTGTGTTTCCTCCGTATCTATTAATAGCGAAACAGGTGGTGTACTGTGCAAAGCATTTGCATCATATTATGACTAAAATTCACCACCGCTCATCACTCTTTCGATTTTTTTGCCGTAGTCCAGAATCCAGGTTGACATGTTTTTTTTAGTGTGATACAAATAAAGCAAAGACATAATAAAAATGTATTATTGCTATTGCATAATAAATTAGCCTGCCAGACCCTGTACTAAACGGCTTACAGCTCATTTGTCTGGTTTTAAACCCAGCAACTGAAAGAGGAAAACCTAAAATCATTGGCAAAATAAAGTATTGATATTTATAAAAGCTAATGATAAGATGACATATATAATTAAAACCTATTAGGCTACTAATTCAAATATTTGTTTATTTGATATGTTAATGCCCCATTGGCCCCCCCATCGTTATTTATGATAGAATTTTGAATCTTTGGACTGGGATATGGTTGCTACATTTTAGCTGCTGAACAACAATTATGATATTCAATTATTTTCATTATGAAGTATTGAGTAAACTGTATATTCAATTTAAAAGTTAAATTTGTTGGTTAATTGTAGTATGAATTTGAATTATGTGTTGTTGTTTTTTTCTGTGCAGTGGCAGAAGAGAGCATGAAAGACTCCTCAGAGCCCACAGGTTCTCCCGCCCCGGTGATCCAGCACAGCTCCTTGGCGCCCAGCCACTCTGCAGTGCACAACGGCCTCAGCTCAAGGGCAGCGGCAGAGGCCATGGCGATGTCTGTGCTGGCAGGAATGGGCCAGCATCAGAGGGCTGAGAGTGGACCCTCTCATATTATCATGGCATCAGCACAGTCTCAGTCTGCTGCCAGATGATGAGCGATGCCACCATGGCCAAGACTTGGCTCACCACGAGGGGAAATAAGAGCAGAGGACACCCCCCTCCCCTCCCATCTTCCTCAATCTAGAAATCCAAATATCTCATCTCTTGCCCCGCCCCATTTTCTCCTCTGCTCTCTCCGACCCTCCTGTGGAGCCATCATGCTGTGGCCTGGAGCTCAGCAGCAGCCTTCTGGGAACGGACTAAGACTTTTGAGAGAGCTTCCTGTTCACTTTGCCACAGACTACAGGGGCTGGACTCCAACCCCAACTACCCGCCCAACCACCCCTCGTTTCCCTTAATGCCTTCCTTCTCATCCCGCCTAACCCTCAGTCAAAATGAGTCTCCACTGGACTGTCGGACTGCATCACTCTTGAGTGTACTGTCATATCGAACGCCCCCACATTGACACGTACCACAAATGTGCACAGCTTGAAACACACACGTGTTGCATAAACACTCATGATCAAATCAGACACCCAACAACACACACAACTTCACACTGTTTAGGAAATAGTGCCTTTTGCTCCTCGACTTTTTAGCCATATACACCCACACATGCCATCACTGCACACGTCCCAATACATCCTGAACTCCAAAGACACAGCAGCTGTCTTGACTTCCGTGACTTGGATCACAAATGTTCACGTAAACCTTTTGTAAATGGTTCCACCTCAAGGCGATCTCAACATGGACCCAAAATCTTACCTCAGTTACTCCCCTCTATGATAGAATTTATAAACTGTGTGTGTGATTGGCTCTGTGTGTATGTATTTATGTACATCAGAACATAGCAGTTTGCCTACTCCTGATCTAATACATTAATATTTAGATTGTTAGCATGTGACTTTTTTATTAGGGTGTTCTTATCACGATACAGTATGTGCAGCTATATTTTTTTTAACTAATTGGCACATCCTCCCAGATTAGTCCACCCAACCAAAATACATTGGACTTCCCAAATTAGTGCCCTGAATTAATTTAGTTTGAGCAATAATTTTTCTGACCCGAAGGGAATTTCACCTCTCCTCTCCTTCCCACGTTTCCTCTAAGCAAGGCAGTTTTACTGTTTAGAGGTTTGTAAGTGGATGCCTTTTTTCCATTTCATCTGAAACTGTTCTATTGACTGTGTTTCTCTATGTGGGCCCTGGACTTACTGTAACTGTTATTATCAGACTTCTCAGGATGGTTGCACATCCTTGGTGCTCGCTGGAGGTGCAATGAACTCCCCTATTGTCTTTAGCTCTTTACCAAACCTCAAGTAAGCCATAAAAAAAAATCCGATCTCTGAAAGCTGGACTGTTATTTTGCGATTCAGAGGTCACAGTGACACAATCAACAGTTTATCACTGCTTGTTATTTGCACTTACTCACAATGTCACACACAATTTCTGGTCATTTTGCCTTAAGATCACATCGGTGCCTCTGATATCCCCTCTTTAAAACATGCAGAGTTGCTCATGTGAAAATCCAGAACCTTAGCAAACATCTTTCCTCCCAATTGTTCATTTCATCCAATGATAAAACAATGAATCAAACTATGAATAAAATATTCCTCATGAACCTCTAAAAATGAAAAAATATACTTTTGTTTTCATCTGGTGGAGGGACACAGCAAAGACTTCTTCACTGGTAAAAGCTTTGAGGGAGGAAAACGTCTTGTGACTTGTTTCCAGATGAATTCATTTTTTTAGAAATCCCAAGAGATTTTACCCAGATATCAATATATTTTTACATGAACACCTATACAAGCGGTTTTCTTTTCTTGTTTATTTTTCCTGTATATTCTTGTCCCTCTTCTGTCTGATGTGATCGTGTATTTGCAAGATGTGATTTTTCAAAGACAAGATATCTGTCCATAACATGAGGGCATGTCTTTATGCACTAAAATAATGCAAGTTTATTGTTGCTTTGTATTTCTGTTCATTTAAGTATTTGCAATTCTCTTGGTCTGTGTTTTCAGATGATATTTTTCTCTCTCTCCTCTGTACTGTATAGATGAATGGGAATTTGCTCAGAAACTTTAATACTTTGAACCTTTGACTGAACATGTTGTCCTGCAGTCCTGACGTCGAGCCCGGCAGTTTGTTGTACTTTGAAACTGGCGCTATATTTGTCTGGCAGTCCCTTCTAGACGATTGTTCATATGAAATGAAAATTTAAACTATATTTAGCTTTTATGTTTTCATGTAATTCATGTCATCGGCACCTTTTTTGTCATTTCTTTGTTTTCCTCTGTTGTGTTCTATTTTCAGCTCCATACAACTCGTCATAATGCTTCTGATTGTACTGATGAATATAGAAACAAAATTCTTTAACACAGATTTGTTTTTTTGTTTTCCCCACAGAAACGAAACGTCATTAGTCCTTTTTCAAAGAGATTTTATCCCCTTTGTTTTATCCTCCATAAGATGAATTTGGTCATGTTTTTGATGGTCCTTGTCTAACTTATTTTTACTTAATTGGTTAAATAACTGTAATCATCACAGTCTTTGGCATATTGATGTTAACTAGAATTGTCATGAGAAGAGCAATTTAAATGAAAAATGCAACATTTTGAAAGTTGCACATTGTGTTTAAATGGTTTTTCACACTCCCATTGTTGGACTGATGTTTTCAGAAATTGTCCTATTGTACATATCTGTACTATATGAATATATTAACTTTTCCATGCATGTCCAAGTGGAATACTATGAACACTTACGTACAGTGCTGCAGTTTTAATTAAAGAAACTACATCTAAATGAATATCAAACCGTTTCCTTTGTTTTCTGGAATGCAGAATGTCTACTAATGTTCCCTCTCTCCAGACAGTACTCTGGTGGTAATTGAATCATTATGTCATGTTCTTTTAAAGTAAAACCGACCCATGGATGAATTGATAAGAATTTGGTGGTGAAATGTTAAGGTCACGGCAGCTTCGCTACACATGATTTTAAGCTTCTGAACACTATATGCCCTCCGGGAATTTCTTCATTTTCACCAGTTGTCACTTGGACTCAATGATAAACTGATGATATTTTAGTGTTCAGAGGTCAAAGGTCACTGGGACCTCATATGAGTAATCAAACAAATGTTTGTAGACTGAAACTGCACTAGCAAGCAGAGGCAAACAACCATAGTGTGGTATTTCAAGTTTCTTTTTCATTAAGACCTGTCTCGATAACAAAGACAAAACAATGAACGAAAACTTGTTTGCTTCAGACTGATGTCAGCATGCCAACCAGCTAGCCCCAGCTCAGCTCATCGCTTCAGCAAGTCACTGTAGCATTCAGTGAGGGGACACAATGATGGTTGACGCTCTTAGAGAGAAACCATCACCACCACCTGCTCCAAGAAAGAAAACACTATCTGCAGCATGAGAAGACAAACATATAGCACCTGTTGAGGCCTCTGAACTCATGTTCTTTGTATTCATCTTTGGACCAAGACAGAAGAAGATACATCTTTCAATATTCATACTTGTTGTCCTGTTCAAATTAATTAGATATATTTTCAGATATTTACATCCTTTTTTAGTGTTGTTAAAAATCCTTACTCCGGCCCTGTTATTGAAGTTGTCTCGTTTTTTCCAGCGCACACATGAGTGTGTGCAATTTGGTGCAGTTCTAAATCACTTTCTGTGTCTAGTGAATTTAAATGTGATTTCATAAAGGGTGTGTTGGGCCTTGGTGGAGGTATATGCACTCCAATAGTTTAAGTATTTACATTATTGCTGTCATGTCAAAGTGCCTGCCTAAACAAGGTGTGGGTCAGTAGTGTCCCAACAACAAATCTTTGCCCTTGGTCCTCCCTTGGTTAATGCATGTGTGTGTGTGTGTGTGTGTGTGTGTGTGTGTGTGTGTGTGTGTGTGTGTGTGTGTGTGGTATCACTGCTATGTGGGGACCTAGATATGTTGACACAGTCATTTTGTGGGCGACTTGTCTTCCTTATGGGGACAACTAGCAAATCTCCTTAATGTAGATCCTTTTAAAGTTAAAACATGTTTTAAGGCTGGGTTACGTTTAGGTTAGGCTTTGGTAAGATTTAGGTGTGTGTGTGTGTGTGCGTTTGTATATATGTGTGTACGTGTGTGTGTAGACTTTGATACTTTGACTTCCTGTGGAAAATCCCAGACTAACTGAAAATATTGCACAATCCCTCCCCTGGTGCTTATATAATTTTTAATTCCTACATTCAAAAAAAAGTATTTTTTTCCTTTTTTCTATTTTTACACTTGCACAATCACGCCACAACAAATTTCTTTATATGTGTATTCCTGCTGGGGGAAAAACATTATGATGTGTGCGCGCGTGTGTGTGTGTCTACGCCTAATGGCCGGCAGAGGGCGCCCCGGTGTCGGGCTGTGCTCCTCGGCAGAGGATGCGGTGAATTCACGCACAGGCGGAGGTGAGCGCGGTCACGTGACCGCTGGTTGCCGCTGGTGAGTTTCTTCCATGATGGCGGAGCGGTCGGTCGCGCGGATGGACTGTCTCTCCCACTCGGATGCTTGTCTCGTGTCTTGAGGGACGGCGCTTTGTTTTTTTTAGCAGTTTTCGTTCCAGACGCCACCCCACGCTTCCCCCTCGACCACACCGCGCTCGTGTTCCCCGGCTGAAGTCATGGCAGACCGCGGCGTGGATCTGTCCGCCCTGCCGAAGGAGGTTAGGGACCAGTTGGCGGAGTTGGACCTGGAGCTGTCTGAAGGTAACGGAGCCGGGGAGGGGGCTGCCTGCTTCAGGGCGGCGAGGGGCTCACCAGCTCACTATCAACATGTCTGTGTTTCACACACTAAACCTTTGTTTCTCCTCCTCGGTCTGTGTGCTACATTGAATGGGAGCTCTCGTCAGGCTGAGCCACCTAGCTCCTCCTGTGCTAATACAGGATGTTAGCCAGCAGGGCATGACGAGCAGCATTGTGCTGGAGGAGGAGAAAAGCCGCCCGACCGCTCTCCTGTGTTTATTTCATGTCTAAACTCTCAGCGGCTCGTTTAGAGCAGAACGGGAGATTTAAAGACGTGTTTGTGGAGCTAGTGTCCTCCAGCCTCCCTCCCTCCCTCCTCCAGACCTGTCTGCCCTGACAGACTGTGCGATGATGGCCTCAGGCAAGGTCTGGCCATCGGTTTGCTTGACCCCATGTCCCCCCCCCTTCCCCCTCTCTGTCATCTTCTTCCCTTATCATCACTTCCGTTCACACACCACATGTGTCTCATACCTGACACTGATGCTGAAGTGAAACATGTTTTATTGCAGGGTAAACTGTGAGTCACTGTGACTGTTGTTGAGTTGCAATGACAAGGCCTGCAGTCATGGTCTTCTGTTGTGTGGAGACAGTCTAGTGACGATGGACTGCCCGTGATTCCCAAACATGATATATGACCTCAGTGATGTTCACGGGAGCGATCAACAACGTGTGCACTTATTACTCCTGTGTAAACCTGCTATTACTGGAATTATAGGTTTCCCCGGCTGCTCTACCCTCTCCTCAGTTTTCTGCGAGATCTTTGTCGGGTGATCAAGTTTCCTCACAGGCGGACGCTGCAGTTGATGCATGTGTCTGTTTGTTGAATTTGACACATTTGTGGTGTATTTAATCCAAAGCATATTCAAATGCTCCCCTCCCCCCCTTAGTGCAGCTGTCTGTCTCTCATCCTTAGGAAGGACAGTGTCCCTGTTCTTCAGCTGCAGGGGGACTGAACCCAGACGTCCTGAGCATCGATCGCTCCGTGTCGGTTGATTATTGTGATCATTACAAGGGATAAGGCCATGAGAGGCAGTAGTGTTGTCTAGAATATCTTGACAATGTGGTTCTGCTGACTGACCCTCAAGGTTAGCATGTTATTCAGATGTAAAGCAACCAGTATTTAGCGTGTTGACCTCTTAACGCTATACTAGTGGTTTTTGTTTTTGTTATCACTTAAGTCTGGATGGTTTATACTTTACATAACGGGGGATCTACCAAAGTTATATCTCAGGTTAATCACAGGTAAAATGGACATTTGTCCGCTTACAATTTGTCAGTACAGCTAGGAGGTTCTTGGTTTAAATCCCGGGGTCTTTCTGTGTGGAGTTTGCATCATCATCCCCGTGTCTGCTTGTGTTTTCCCCGGTTACTCTGGCTTCCTCCCACAGAGCGAAGCCATGCAGATTGGGGTTAGGGTCAATAGAGACACTAATGTGTCCGTGTGTGAAAATGTGGGTCTGTATGTTGGCACTGTGATATGCTGGCGACTTGTCTATCGTGTACCCCACCTCTCGCCCAAGGAATTGGCTGCAGCTCCACAACCCTTAAAAGGATAAGCGGTATGCATGATGGATGGATGTGTGCGGTGAGGCACTATTCCTTGACCATCTCTGGTTGTGCTATGGGTAATGTCATAGATCAATGATCAACACTGCTTTCATGGCATTATCCAGTTTGATATGATTTTCTGACTCACTTTGATAAGACGTTTTGATATATCAGGTGTGGAATTTGTTGCAGAAGCTGGAAACTGATATTTTTTGTTGTCTCGTCCATCAACAAACTCATGTCACAATCTATATTGAGATTGGGTCGTAAAATATAAAAAGAAATACCATGCACGACAAACTTGCACAGACTTGAGACTTTCTCTTTTGTTAAACAGGTTTTGAAGTCTCTGCTCGGTTGCATGCAAGTGCTCGTGAGAAATGCATCACTCTTCAAATTTCAATGCAAGACACAACTAAATTCACATTAGCTGCCCATGTTTACTCACTGTGGCTCCCCTGCATAATAATTGCCTGACAACATATCATGTGAATTCAGTGCTTTTCAAATCTCGGCTCTCAAGTATAGCTGTCCCATTCTGACTTGATGCATGAGGCATGTCATCGCCTAAAAGGCTGAGCCCACAACAACCCCTCCTCTGGACCAAGTGAAAATGCCTGTTCCTACGTTGCTCGGATAAGAACACTGGCCTGCCAAATGGCCTCTTAAAAAACAACCCATTTCTTCTAGCCCCCTGTGACCATGGACACACAATGAGGACCATTCATCCGGTCTGAGCTGCCGTGGCCAGGAGCTCTGCTGCCATTTAGGCCATTCAGCTGAACCCAGTCTTTGTGTGCACGTTGGAATGAGCTGCCTCCATAGGAAGGGAAGGGAAGGGAGGGGCTGGTGACTAGTCATACTTGAGAGGATGACGTGTGTTGAATTTGTGTATTTCTGCTGGGAGTAGCTCACCCCCTCACCCTGTCAATTCTCAGCTGGGCCAGGGGTAAAAGGTCATGTCCGGCTCTTCCCTGGAACGGGCCTACCTGGTTGACATTGCCTTCCGTCTGTCAAGTGAGGTTTACACACATCCAGTGTTGCTGACAGGCAAAATTCCACAGAGATGAGATATTCATCCGTCAGCAGCTGGTGGTCCAGACCAGTGTGCTTTTTCTGACATTAAGACAGAGCTTTAAAACACTGGCACTTGCTCCCTGTCTGCTTCTAAGTTTTTTAAACTCAGGAGTCATTGCCTATGCATTAGGTGCACATGCTTGTGTGCATGTGAAGATGCAGTTTTACCCAATGTTTGCATCTCTGATACAGTCCAACTTATGTTGAGACAGATGACAAACATGTGATGACACTTCCTTAAACCTGAGCTCATGTGGTGCTGAGCTCCAGAGTTTGATGTCTGCACGCGTGTTTAAAGAGGAATAAGGACTCGCAACGAATGTTTAGCTGAACTCTGTGTATCATTTCACAGTTGATGGTTGCTTGCTTTGTTAAGAGTTCTAGAAATTTATAATGTTGAGTAATACATCGGCCATATTTTAATTTGCCTACTTGGGAGATGAGGGATTTTTGCAGCAAAAACAGTGAATTCAGCTAGAGCTAACATATTGTAATTATAGACAGATTCCTGTTGCACTCTACGTAAGTGTTCCAAACGACATGTGAAAGAGTTAAACTCATGATTATCTCAAATTACTTTCTCGTGTTTTTCTTGAACACTGTGCTATAATTTCCTAAAATTGTATGTACTTTGACAAAGTGTCTGTCCTGAGTTTGTCCATAATACTTAAACATGAACATTTTGTGGCGGTGTGATTATAAAGAGTGATGATGATAAATAATTACAAAAAGACATATTTCACAGCCCTAGCTGCAGTTTTGAGTCTGTCTAAATAGTTGTCAGATCAACCCCAGGTTTTCTGTTCAGATATTTAGTAGAATAATCCTCAGACTTAATGTAAGGTTTCCTGTGGTCAGAATCCCAAAGCAACAAATCATCTTCTGTGGAGCTTCAAAGCCAAGGCTCTAGGCCCAAGCAGATGGTGGAGTACTCTTGGCGAAGGTATTCCTTTTGTATGTATACAACATTTGTGGACATGCATGTGTGTGTGCTTGTGGCATGATACTGTTTCTGAATAGTTAATGATGGCTGCAGTTACTTTTTACCCTCCAGGCCTGTTGTAGGCTGAATTATTCACATGCTCTCATTAAATACCAGGACACCCTCACAGAGAGGTGTGGGTGTGGTGGATGTGTTGGTGTGCGTGGCCGGTGAGCGTGACTTTCTTTATCCTACCGAGGAAGACTCTGAGGCAAGCATTTGAAAAAACATCCAACCTTATCCCTTTAAATCAGTGCCAGGAGATATAATGATATCCAACTTATCATGTCTCAAATTGTGTACATCAACAGCACTTTCTCTAGTAAAACATGCTTAAGTTGTGGAATTATCTCATATGTGTTGTCAAATAGAACTGGGCAATATGGCAGAAATTCACAATATTAGTTAATATCCTTTTTAATGTCATATGACTTGTTGCAAACAACACCTTCAACTTAAAAGCGGGAAATCCTTTGTCACAATCACATTTCTGCCTTTTAAGTTGTAATTTCCTTGAAACCATTAACATAGACAACATAAATCGTAAAAATGATAACGTAATGTGGTCATTATATCCACTGTCTGAAGCTGATAAATGACCAATGAATCATTTCCCAGTCGCAGTGCTGTAGAAGTCTGAAATGACAAATAGAAGCCATGAATGAATGGTATGGTGCATGTACTGTTACTGGCACGAAGGAGCTTGGTTGAAGCACGAACTCTGCTTATGTTCCCTTGAGCAGGACTCCGCTGCTAAAATGGTGCTTTTCTGTGTCTGACCCTGTGCTCTCCCTTCCCGTTTTGGGAGACAGGTTCATTGAGAAGTTCCTGACAATCAATGAATGAAACTTCACATCACATTTAACATTGGAATTCCCTCATTGATGTGACATGTAACCCACTTGTGTATCTTATGCTACGCTAAGAGTGTTTAGAAACACCACATGTCTACAAGCCTGCATCCTGTCTTATTGCAGGTATGTGAGTCACTGCAATTAGGCGTGTTCTCTCCAGGGCACATCCATCCACGTCAAAGGGAGAGAACCGGTTTCAGCCTCCAGTCTCACTGGGCTGTTAACTGTCTTGATAGGTGTGATTCCAACCATGACTCATCACAGGGGAAGAATGAATGGGGATTTTGTCATATCAGAGCGGTTCTCGCAGTCGCGATACAACGCCAACCTCCATTCACATATTGACCAACCCGTTATCTCACCTGGACGGTGAAGCGTGTCTCTGACGTTGAGTTGTCCCAATCTTCCCACTCACTGCTTCCGTAGCCTGCAGTCATTTATTCAGGTTGGGCTATGACACAATATATAATGTTGACTAATGCACTCTGATTCATGCCTCACAGGCTAGATGATGTCCGTGGTTGAGATGCAGATATCAAGGTGTGTTGTGGTTTTTGGGGGGGGTGTAGACAGCGAGCACATGCAGCGTCCCTCCAATCTATCGCCTGGTTATATCAACTGCCCAGCAGGCCATGTGACTGCTAATGCTGAAGAATGCTCTTGTGAATATAAATAGACCTGGCTGGCAAGACAAATTCACTTTCATGCCTGAGGAGGAGAAAACAAGAATCTCTTTGACACAAAAGCTCCACCATTATTGCAGTGGAGGCCACCCTCTACTGCTTCCCAAGGAGTCGGTCCTAATTGTGTGTGTGTGTGTGCCTGTGTGTTTTCTCGCACACAGGCACACACACACACACACACAGCAGCCTGTGGCAAACACTTCCAAATTCAGGCAGCTGGATGGCTGGCTACATGTGGGTCACTGCTGCGCCCATGGGTTGTGTGTGAAATACCATGACCTGTTGAGATCTGCCCTCCACAGGCCAATCAGCCTGCTCCCTGACCCATGGAGAAAGTTACTATAGGTGTGCTAATTGGTAAAGCCTCACACCAAGGGGTTGTTTTTTTGTTGTATGTTACCTGCAAATTACTAAACATCATTGTCGAACTATAATGCTTTCAGTTTTGAGAGTCTTTCAGTGTGATAGCCTGGAGCAAAAAAAAAGCGGATCCACCGGTGTACGTTTGCCTGTGTTACTTTGTTGAATGCCACTCTTACAAACCATTAATGTTCGGACATTTCAACAACAGAGGGAATCCTAAAGTGTGTGATTTCTTTTTTAAACGTGGGTAGACGCGCGGAAAAAAGGCATTTGACTCCTTTACTATCCCTGTGCATCATGTTTGACGTCAGGAAAGCAACGACAATAGAGGGCGTGTTCTCACCTCGCTGTCTCCTAAGTTGTGCGTTCAACCAGGTGTCATGTTTCCATCACTGCCATTCGGAGCTGGAGCCTTTTAACCCGGGAGTAAATTCTGATTGATTTCCATCCCATTACAGATAAAAGCCAGTTGTTAGAAGTGTCAGTGAGTTTTTTAATGTGAGGAAACCAGTGAGTAGTTTATTTTTCTCCCTGTCTGTCTGTATGGTATCATGGAAAAAGACCTCGTAATGTGGCTTTATATATTTAAGAGATAACGTTTGGGGGGGAAAGTTATTTGCATATGACAGGAATGCCACAGTCAAATCAACTGATTCAACATTTACCTCAGGAATGCCAAGGTTCAGCCTTTAAACCTTATCAGCAGAATATTGTGCTGAAGGTTTTTTCATGGAGTGGAGAATTGCTTTCTGAAAAATGATGTAGTCCACATTAAAAAATACAATTCAAAGTCTCTTTGAATGAACATTTAAGGCATAACACTGACTGAGTCCAACCCCAGTTACATAAAGTACGTGTAACTTCTCATGATGAACAGTTGTTTAGATTATAATCAGAAGTTAATCACATGCATGCAGATATTTCTGGCCACTGGCATGTAGTTGTGTTAAGCTCACACATATGGCCGGACAGACTCTGCTGACCATGCTTGCTAACAAACAAGAGACAGCCTGCTTTCCACAGTGTAGCAGTTATCTTTAGTCTAAATATGTTATATGATCACACTATAACCAATAACCTTATTATACTCAGGATTTATGATTAATGCTAAATGAATAACTTTCATTGAAATATAAATTGCGTCTGTTACACAACGACATTATTACATTGACTTTTTGAGCCCTTACGCAAAACTGTACGACCCTTTGTCACTGGTGGAGACAGATACTCTGTATTTACTCCAGAAGAGGTGCATGTGAGATCCAAGTGAGAGGCTCTGTAGTTCCTGCAGACGTTCTCCTCTTGGCCTCCTAGTTTCAAGTCTGTAGAAATTCAGGAATATTCGTATTGAGAACACAGCAGGGGTTCCCGCTGGATTCACTACAAGCAAGTGAGGGGGGTTGATGAAGCTTTTGACCTGCGACAAATGCAAATCACATGTAGAAGACACCTACTAAGATGTCTGAGAGTTTGTGGTGCAAGCGCTGATGACGGTGTCGGGGGTGCTGTAAACATGATCACGTGATCTCCGCAACAGAGTAAATGCATCGCTTCCTGCCTCTGTCTGCACCTGACTGCACTTCCTCTCGCCTGAATCATGCAGATGAGTAGTTGATGTCGTGAATAAGCTGTGCAGAGACCCCACACACACACACACACACATTGTGTTGTGCATGTGTGGAAGGCAAACTGCGTAAAATCCATAACCAATTCTTCAGATTTTACCTGCAGGTCAAATCTGAAAAAGGCTTATGAATGCATAGACACACTGATATTGAACCTTGGCTTGAAATAGCCATCAAATTTGACTGCTAATATGTATTTTGGATTCTAAGTTCACTGTTAGCAATTTAGCAGTTTAAAGAGTTAAAAAGACATAGCTCTGTAAATGTAAACATAACTTGTTTTTGACTTGTTACTTTTTTTTACACAGTCCATGAAACTTGGAGGCCAAATGGGGATTTCAGAAATCTACGTCCTTACAGACTTTGTTTTTCTTTTTATGAATATTAACAGGGATTTAAAAAATTGCTTCCACATGATTTCTGAATGAATGACTCTTTCGACTGTTGACTATTAAAATGACGACAGATTTAGTCTTAAACTTTATTTAGCTCGTGTCATCTGTGGTTTGTCACGCTCTCATTGTCTCCTTCACTCACTCGGGCTCTTCAGCTGATCAGCCACAGCTGATCATTACAGCCTTTTGAAGTGGGTGTGGAGAACACGGGGTATGTTTTCGGCAGCTGGTCAGTTTCTATATATGAAAGTACAGGCCTGCGTCACAGGAAGGGCTGATGGGAAATCAGAGCTCTGGGGTAAAGCAGTGCTGTATATGTACAATGAAAGTTTCCAAAAGGTCAAATTTTTCCTCTGTCAGTCGCACATTGGGTCATTTGGTCCCTTTTTGGACTTGTGCCATGCTTTTGAATAGTTGTCTTTCTAATTCTTGTGAGCAGGAGTTCTCAGGAAACCCCCGAGCAGGCCGATGTGTATCTCCCCTCTTGGCTCCTCAGAACACATTGTATGAGTGCTTGGCTTGTAGTCATGGACCCCTTTAATTCACCTCCTGAGATAAAGAGGTGAAACAAAGGCCATGAATACACAGACTGGGTGTGGCTGTTAGTAACACTGGCTTCTGGGCGAGTGCTGATTTCCATATTGTATGTTTATTGTATCGAAAGGCAGCAAGAGGTTAATATTGACACATGGTTTAATCACAGCTGTTGTTAAATGTTTTGTGTGGTGAATATCAACATACAGTATTTCTCACTCTCTTGTATCAGTAGAAGGACCCGGCTCTACATTAATTATGTCATGGCATTACTTAGCCTACATCCACACTACTATGTTTAGTTTTCAAAGACACATTACTATTGTTTTCGGCGCCTAACATGGAGTTTGGAAACACTGCTGGCCCCAGTTTAGTTTGAAAACTGGGACTGTGTTGTAATTTGGATAAACAAAAACAGAGATGTTAGGAAACGCTGCAGCAGTCACACATGTTCGCTTCCTTATGGGTTTCACTGCTCAACAACAACCAGGGATGAAAGCAAAATGCTGTAAACACTTACGTTTGCCTTTGATGTAGGTCTAAGAAAAGAAACCCCTCACTATTGTTGTTTCTTGTCAGTCAAAATTTCTGTAAGTAAACAAACTTAACTCTCCTTAAAGACCTTGTGCACATTGTTGTTGGTATATGTTGACACACCTGAGGAGGCAGATGATGTCTTAAACCAAAAGGACAGTTGCAACAAAGTGACAGTTTGACAAATCTTAAAAACACCTTCAGTTTTGTCAGCACAGGTTCCTCGAAACAGCTTCAGGCCATTTTGGAATAATTAGTCCTGTGTGACTAAGACTGGTGTGTATCAGTCACTCAGCATGACAAATAGTGTTTTTGCAAATCTGCTTTTTCAGTTCATTAAAAGAACACACGTGTATGTATACATAGTAAATGTATGTCAAGATTTTTGGTGATGTTGGAATGACAAAACAAGATATTTGAAGACATGATGCTGGAATATTTTATATAACTAACAGAAAATAACTGTTGGTTGCAGTCCTAAAGTGCTGATGTGACCTCACACCTTCAGTTCCATGTGAGGTGAAATGTTTTTCGCTGACACAAAGGTTTGTGTATTTTAGAGCCTGTCAAGCATTTGTCGTTTATTCCACTCTTGAACCTTCCTCCGGTGCTGCACCTTGCTGAACATCCCCAGAGACCCAGAGACATACGTTTCCGAGCCGGCACTAACTCCTCTCCTGGTGACAGGCTGTGTAATGACTGTGAGCAGTCGGTGGTGGGAGGTCGGGACTGTGGGTCGTCCAGAGAGGTGGAACATGAGCAGTAAGGCCTGTGTGGTTTCAGTGCCAACTGCAGACTCAACACCCAGGATATGAGTGTTTCACAGAGGGAACTGATTGCTTGTTATGAGCTTATAATATTGATTTAATGAGTCAGCTGCCAGGCTAACCTTCCTCTTTCGCCATTAATGTCCTCTTTTAACCCATTAACCATGAGACATTAAGCATAGACGAGGAGCATCATTTCTTCATATGTCTTGTATAGGTAGGTTGCTGCTCAATTAATGTCAATTTAAAATGGGCTCAGATACCGATCTAACCCTGATTGGTCTCCCTGGGAGTCGGAGGAAATGTCTTTCGGGAATCTTTGTCGGTGCCAATGTTCTGCATCGATTATCTGGTAGCGTGAGGGGATACAGAGTCATTCTATGTTTGATATTTGGGATTTAAAATTGGGATGATTAAATCATTACTTATCAAGCAGCCAATGAGAGAGACGGAGAGACCAGAGCAGCTGACAGTGCTGCCAGCAAATAAGCGTTCTGAGGCTAACGTCAGCTAGCATGCTACTGTTGACAGTTAAAATCTCACCTGAAGAATAGAGAACTTGTGTTGACCGCATCTGTTGGACCATTTACTCTTTCAGACTTGTTTACCCTTCTGCTTTTCAGAGCAAGTTGTTGCTCTGCCTCACGCCATATTGTTCACATCTGCTGTCCTATGAGGTCACATAAGAGAAGTGAGGTTTTGTGTCACTGCGTCAAAGTATTCATAATAATATCATGTAGTGTGTGATGCGCCGTTATTTTCGAGAAGAATCTACTGTATATGAAGATTGTCTTTTATCCGTGATGCAGCCTGATTCCTGAATCGTTTTGATTCTTAACTCTCCTGCAGTCTGTGCCCTGGCTCTACATAGTTTAGTGATACTTTGTCTTGTGCACCCACTGAACCCCCCCAGTTAAATTGATGTCCTGGACTCGTTGAACAGGTCTGTCTCAAACACTGATCACTGCATATCTGAACAACACCAGCCACATTGAAACCTGACACCCTTCGCTCACTTTCACTGCTCAGCACACCCTGGTTACCTGGCAATGCTGCAACACTGGTCTGCCATGCACTGAGCCGGCCAGGATGCCTCTGTCTCACTAAGTCTCTACTCTGGCTCTTTTCTTTACGGCGTACTGAATGAAGACAGCATCAACCCACTGACCAGGTCACAGTTCTTCATAACTTCATGGTTAAAATATACGAGCTAGAAGAGGAAGTGATCAAAGAACTCACACATGTAAAACCATGGAACTGTTGTTGCTCACAACAGATTACAGACTGTACTGTAGTGTTGCAACGATCTTAAAGGGATAGTTCACAGGACAATGACAATTCACTCTTTATCTACACACCACAATGCTTTTGGAGGGGTGGGTGTCAAGGGGTAAAAAGCATTGCATTCAAATTCGTTCAATTTTAACTACATTTTGACCTCTTCTTCCGATGTAACAAAAAACAACAGAACATATACAACATGCCTCCATACTGCTCGTGTGGTGAGAAGTCAAAATATCTGTTTTAAAAATTCCTGAATTGGTGTGATAACCCGGAATTAAATACAATTTTACACAACTATCCAATCTTGAATACCTGTAGGCAACAGCTAATCTCTACTGTGGAGGGGCGGCTAGCTAATCTGACAAGAAATCTATGTGGGATTTGGCCTCTAACCTCAGGTGGTCTTACTCATCCCTGAACCTAATTCCTCAGAAACACAACCCAGTGCAGTTACACTGTGCAGCCTGACAGAAGAACAAATTACATTAATCATTGCTGCTTACTCACACACAACCCACTTGTGCCTGTCTGACTCAGCACTCAACCATGGATACTTGTTCACCAGTCTTATCACTTAGATGAAGTAATGTCTTCTTTATAAAACAGCTTGATTTAAAGCTTGACTTTCCAACCCGCCTGTTATTGTCTTCAGGGAAACACAGTGACCCAAATGAGTGTATCTGAGTATATTAACTCTAGCACAGATATGAGGCGAGTGTCAAGTGTTCATGAGAGATTAATTGGGTTATGAGTTAGGAAACATTGATTTTATTAGGTAAATCAGAAAACGTTGTCTTCTGGGTTGTTCTCTTCTGTGTTGGGGCAATGTTCTCTCTTCTTCAGTGTGACTTTCTCATTGAGCTAAAAGTAGAAACAAGCCCTCAATTCTACAGTCCCCAGTTCACGCAGCTGGCTCAGGAGTCCTGTCGCTGCCAAATTAGAGTGCACGATGTAATAGAAGTAATGGAGGAAGTAGGGCAACGCTTGCTCTGCTCTCAAACAGAATGTGGATGCTTCAAAAGCTTGGAAGGAAGTTATAGTTTTATTTTTTTGGTAACTTTCAGGATGCCAACCGCTAAATCTGATTGTGTGGAAATGGATTGTTGCTCACAGCATACATCTTAGTTTTGATCTTATTGTGGCCAACACAATTGGAAAGTATTTTTTTCCTGTACAGGAAGTCCTGATTTGATGAAATGATGGTGCTTCACGCAGGGTCGAATTGGCCTGTTTGTTTGTGTGTGTGTGTGTTTGTAATATGGGCTCATGTGTTTTTTGTGTTTTTAAGCCTGTTGTGATACAGGATACTAACACAGTGACTTTGATGTGTAGGTGTACAGGATGTCTGTCTTTCTTGGTCTCTCTCGCTTATCTGTCTCTAGTCCTAATACATACATATACACATTCTATATTCACCCCCTCTGTTACCTTCCCCCTGCTGCCTTTGAATAGTCATTAGCTACTGTATGTTGATGTTCGTGGTTTACACATCTATGAAAATCTTTGTACTTCATAGGAATCTTTCACTTGAACACATCATAACATGAAGATGTCAGTTTGCCTCTTTTTCTCTCCAAATTATTTTTTCTCCTCGACAAAATGCTTAAGAATTGTTAATTTTCTCAATGTCACCTCAGTGCTTGAAGAAAATGGCTGCACAGCAACATATACTATAATCAAATGATGTTAAATATCACAAATAATCCTTCTGACTGACTTGTTGATGCTCAAGACTTACTGCACAACTAGATTATGGGAAATCATCTGGGACTTTGGCTGCCAACTACCTTATTACTTATTCAATATATAGCAACTCTAGAAATACAATAAACTCTCTGTTTACTTCACATTATTATTTCATTAATCCTCAATATTCCTCTTACGTTTGTTATGTCGTTTAAAATTACATATTCAATTTCATTGTTCTGTTTGTTCCTGTTCAAAAACCCAACCAAATCTCAGTTTCACCCTGGATATTCTTTGAAGGGAAATCACATGTCCCCCAGCTGGAAGGCAGATTACTTCATCCATCCATATATCACCTCATCCTCCCTTTATGCCTGAAAACCCCCACATGGACTCACCGGGTCCCAGAGGAACTGTAGACCGGCTTTTGCAGTGGAAAATGTTGGTCCTTGAGATGGGAGGCCTTTGTACAAACGTTTGAAGCTCAATGCAGACATGAACAAAATGCCCCCCGAATAAGAACATATAACTTGTGATATTTAATTGCTATGATTCAACTGCTGATGCAGTGAAAAGAACCAACTGCAAATTATTAAGCCCTAAAAACCACAAACAGCCTTTTCGGACTGTTGTTGTTTTTTGTATGGCAAACATTTTTTTTTCAAAAGGCACATTAGATCCATGATTTAATAAGAAAAGCTGCTCAGTAGAGGAAATAAACTCCCCCGCCAAGGAAATATCTGGGATTTCAGTAATACTGCAAGAATGCAAATCTCCCATTGCAGTTTAAAGACGTCTGATTGAAATGGATTGTGTAGATGCTAATACTGATATTAGGGGTTACAAAAATTCTATTACAGATATCAATGGATATATACATTTATAATTGATCATTATGATGTTATTATAAGTAGACAAATTATTTATAATAGTCAATTATTTTTAAGGCTTCATTATCAAACCTATATGAAAAAGAGGCTTGATATTTTACAGTTTAAACAAACATTTAATTTGTTGTTATAAATAACTTAAAAGAAATCACAACCAACTACTTAGAATTTGAATGAAGAAAGAAAAAAATCTTACGTCAAAGTGGAACATAAATTTACATCTCTATTCTGAGATATTCGCTTGACTAACTGATAAATAGACTTCTTGTTTCTGTCCTTGATAACAGGATTACGATGAAAAAATAAATGAAAGATACAAAATTGCTCATGAAAGTGTGCATTTGATCTTTAACTCTTGTCTAGCTGTTTGTGTGAATGTGGAAATTAACTGCCACCGTCTACTCAAACTAATGACCAGGTGCGATTAAATGGCCCTTGGTGTCAGACTCATTCATTTGCGTTTCCTGTCGACTTCTATTTACCCAGATTCTCAGCACAGTCTGCCCGTTGTTTTTGTATTCGTGCTCAGTGTCTCTATAAATAAGACCCTGTGGGTGACGTTAGTTCCTCTCCTCTCGTCCCCTGTGTTTATGTGTGTATTTACATATAAATGTGCACGCTGTTGCTGTTTGTGTGAGCTTCTCTGTTTGCGGTCGTGCTGTGTGTCCTCGCTGTCATCTGCTCACCAAGACCCAGCAGGGGTGTAGCTTTCTTCGGTTGTTGGATGTGTTTCTCATGAGATGAACTTGTAACATTTGTGGCAGACAATAAACTACTGATAAACAAAGACGGCTTTGTGCACATCAAACTAGAGTCACTGGCTTGAAGCCCGACCATGACTTCACTGGGTCCTACATTTCAGACTTGGTAACTAGCCTCCAGTTCAATGCCAGGGCCAAAGATGTATCTGGTATTTTACATATAATCTCAGATGAAGTGATAGAAAAGAGGCAAATATGTGTATAATCTGCATATTTCTGTGAAATGGAGGATTTATTTACTGCTTCTTGTGTAATCTTTTTTGTTATCCCCTGTGAAATGTGTGCTTGTGTAAAGTCATGTGTTTGAATGTAACCTGTGACATGTAGGTGCTTGTGCTGGGTGCATGCAGGGAGAGTAACGGGTACTGTGAAGCAAGAGGAAATAGTGGGTGACAGAAGCAGTCGTGTCACTTCCTCCCTAGTTAATCTGCCCATAGTAATTACAGCAGCTCTCCCAGTTGGGGGGCTGAATATCTGTGTATAAGTAGTTTCAGTGTGCGTCTGTATGTAGTATTGGGTGTGTCATGCGTTTCAATTTTTCAACATCTAACATCACAAACTGTATTTGGCAATCAGAGTTGTTGACACATCCTCGACAGAGGAGTGGAAATCTTCCTTGTGTGTAGTTGACATGAAAAGGAGAAAAATCTTGTTCATACATGATCTTAGTCTCCTTGTTGTAAGCCTGGAGTGCTGGAGGCTTATCAGCTGAGGCTTAAGCCACTCAGTTCCACATACACACCACACACACACGGAGCACAAATCTCGTACCTCTGCACTTCATTGTACTCTACTGATTTTAATCTGATTGGTCCTGTGGGCACGTGTGTACGTGTGTGTCTGTTTGTGTGCGCGCGTGTGTGTGTCTAAGAAAGTAGCTTGATGGAAGAACAAGTGTTTACTATCCAGTCCAGACCCTCTCCTGTCTTCTAGCATCAATTATTAGCTCATCTCTCTGTCTTGGAGTAGGAGGCATTAGCCCAGTATTGACCTCTGACTGTTAATGAAACCACTGAAAGCTCTGCTGCCTCCTTCATTCTAGACGCTTTGGTGTCGGCTGCATGTGCGATAAAACCAAACCCTCTTATCCCTACGTTTCATATGCAGCCGACACAATATAGCACATTATCTGTACAATGTAATGATAATCTTTCTGTTTAAATTGGGGTCATGTCTTTGCTGTTGTCAGTGGGCTTTTCTTTTGTTTTCATTGTACTTTTGTGGCTCTCATCCAAAGACTCTCTCCAGATTCTTTACTTGCGTAGGTGGTTAGAAGAGGTTGTTGGTGTTTGAGTCTGTTGTTAAGACCAGCGTGCGGCACAATTTTCAAAGTTTTCTGTTTCATGTCAGGCTTTTCATACCTAATCCTTGTCGATGTGACGGGGATTCTGTTGGTACAAGTACCTCGTTTTGTCTTGGCTGGTCTGAGTCATTCTCCTATTCAGAGTTACCAACGGGTCTAAGTCACGTTCATTCTCACTGTTTGTGTTGCCTTCACATGTCCTCGGTTGGGGTGAAGTGGTTATGGGTTTTACAACATATCGCAAAAGCTAGCATGTTGCCAGATTGTGTGTGTTAAACAAACGCTCATATTCTTTCAACATTGTCTCCTCCGCTCTGATAGATAATTAATATATTATCAGCATTTGTATTGTTAATAGATGTGATTTATGAATATAAAACTTTCTGATATTACTTCAGTTTGTGTATCAGTACTTTTGAAAAAATTTCATACTGATAATCAAGATCATTTTATATAAAATGTTCACAACTTTTTCTTTAGTTCTTTGAAAAACCATATAGCAACGTTCAAATTAACAAAATATCCCCGTAAAGAGTATAACTTTATTTAGACACTATAGAAACATCGTGAAACACCAGACATTTTCTATCATTACCTTAGGCAATAAGATATAATCATATTGCACGGCTCTACTGTGGTGCAGTGTGAATCCTCTTGTTTTCACTATCTGGTTCCTGGGTTGCTGAATGAAACATATTCATACTGTGCAATATTCATCCATGACCCACAGTGCATACTTTAAAAATAACTGGAGGCACTGTCACACTGTTTCTTATTAGAGAAAATGAACTCCGATAGAAAACTTTAGTATTGAAATGTGCTGTACTGAGCTTCTCATGCAGAGTTGCTTTTTCCCCAAAAAACGATTCACCAAAGAAAAAGAACCATCACAGTGTAAACGTTTGTAGCAAAGGTTGCTGTTATTGACTGGGGGGCACACCTGTATTGTTGTTAGAGTTTTATCTAAATATCTGAGACTGTTGTGTCATTTGCTGACAGTGGCAGCTAGAATTAAACTACTTGTCAAAGATTCTTTCAAGTCCTCCTCTAAATTCAGTAGTCATTGAACTCCTGCTAAATCAATGGTAAAAGATTCATGACAGTTTGTTTGTGGTTTGTTTGTGTGTGGGTGTGTTCTCTCATAACCATAATCTCAGCTTTTCCTTCCCAGGGCTCTGTGACTGTACTTCGGCTTTATACCACTATTCATTACTCATCATTTATTCACCACTGAAGTGGGATTAGGTTTTCTCCTACGGTTTGTTTGAGAAAGCCACACTCAGTCTATTGTTGACAGTAAGAAACAAAAGGCGTAACAGCTACAGAGAGTCAGAAGATTACTCATAATGAGACATTAGTTTTTTATACGAGTAATTTAACTTCAGAACAGCTTGTGTTTGTCTTGCTGAAGACAACATGTGCTATAATCTGAATGTAGTGAGTTATTGGACAAACCTGAAGAAGGAGGTTCTCTGTTGTTGAGGGATGTAGCAGAGGACAACTTCACAGTCACCCACCATAAATATTTCAGTGTGATCTCCAGTGTGATGTAATGACAATGGGGGCAATGGGGGCATGAGATGTCATTCTGGTATTCATGAAGTCACTGGTTTAGATCTACCATGCTGGACATCAGTTGGCGCTGGAGGCATCAGTTCATTCTATTCGTCTCCACTCAGTTGATGAACAATGCCACATTCACACAATTTGGTTTGAGTGTAACTATGAGCAGTCGTTCACATCGGCCTCCTATTGCTTATTCCAAGTCAGGGATATTGTGAATTTCTGAAAGCCTCAAATATCTCCCACTTTGTGAAAAGAACTAGACAAGTTTGACCTGTCAGAAAAATGTCATCAGACAAGTTTAGGGGACTAATATATATGAGTGAGTGCAATTTGATGCAGATCCAAATAAATATCTGGATCTAGTTCATTTAAAAAAAAATTTCTTTCATTTAAGGGCTTTAGAAGAATAATGCACTCTGAGTGCCCTTCTACTTGAAAAAGGTTTGAAGACCCCCAAACTAGAATAAATTAAAGTTTTCCTATTCTTCCAAATCAACTGAGCATTGCATGAATGCTTTACTTCAGGCAAAGTTTTCAGTTTTTCACAGATGAGCTGCACATTCACAAAAGCCTCTAATGTGCCAGATCAGACCAGGGAATGCCAGAGCTGAATGCGCTATAATGAATTATGTAACCTGGACTGTTGCTTATGTGTGTGTGTTTTTATCCGCTCTGTGACCCTGTGTAGGCGTCTGTGGGAGGGGTCAGCCCTCTGTCTGACCTGTCCTGAGGTCAGAGGTCAACAGCACCTGTTTTAAAGGAGGAGTCAGATAGTCACTGCCATCTTCATTGAGCTCCGACACACACTATGGTGACAGGAGGAGGGATATAATCACAGACATGTTGCTGAACATACTGGCTCTACCATGTTGAACTGGTCCTATACAAAAAGAAAAACACAACACACACATGGTTTGGTTGACACACTGACACACATCTGACAGAGCAGGCCCTGTAATGCCACTCTCGCTCAAGACTCACTCAGCATTAATTCCTCCGTGTACTGAAGCCCCCTTTAACCTGCACCAGCTGTGCACACATACACACACTCACAGACACACACACACACACACACACACACACACACACACACACAAACACACACACACACACACACACACACACACACACACACACACACACACACACACACAGAAACTCACATATTCACTTCCTGCACCTCAGGGGTTTTTGGCCAGTGAGCAAGCGTCTTCTGGCCAGTTGGCCCTCTCCGTTAGTATGGTGCTCACCAATCAGCACATTCCTCTTTCTCTAGACAGACTCTGGGAGACAATTTTGGCAGTGCAAATTCAGGGTGGGGTAACGCTCATATCCTGTCCCCTGACCTCAGATTACACACATACACACACACACACACACTGTACTGTTTTGCTCCTGCTCGCACTCAAAACATCACATTCTTGCTCTTTAAACACACAATTTTTCCTCTGTTTCGGAGCAGCTGTCCCACTCAACTCTTTTAAACCCAGAGCCCTTCAGCGTCTCCCTGCCTACACTGTCGGAGCCAGTGTGGTCGTGCCAGTTCGTGCCTGTTGTTATGTCCCATACTAATACAGTCTCTCCTCTGTCTGTGTTAATGACCTCCCTCCCGCCCACCCTCCCTCCCTCCCTTCCTCTCGTCCCCACTTGGGCACCAGAACTGGGCTTGACAGAACCCGGTCTCCAACAATAATGATGCGCCAGTCCTCTGCAATCAATTCACTGTTGATTGCAGTGCTTGCACGTCTCTCTGCGAGTGTTCTCCTGGATCTAAACAGGCCCGTCGCACGTCTAAGGGAAGGAGAAACAATGAAAAAGAGAATGTAACACACATTTGCTGCTGTTCTTTTTTTTTCATCCCGAGTAGATTTGGGGCCAGTGTGTTCATCCAGGCATGAAGTGCTGGGCCGTCCCACTCAAGCCTCCTTTTACACAGAATGACAAGCGCACGGCACTCAATCGCACTCCCTCTTTCTCCGAAACTTTCTCGGACTTTGTTTTTGCTGACTTTTTCTCTGCAAGTGTTTTGCACTCCGTCTCCTCCCCCACTTTTCCCCCTGTTCCTCTCTTTCACAGTGTTGTGGAACCTTGAGAGTTTTCTGCATGTGAATTATCAGGAGTAAGGGAAAGTAAAGTCTGCAACCCACACTGGTAATCTACATACTGAGTCCTGTGGGGAATTTCTTTTCTGATTCCGTTGTTTATTCAGGCGAACACCGCACGCCGGTGGATACCGACTCGAGTGAGAGAATGCTCTTAAGTTACAACACAGTATCTGATTCACACATGGGACTCCCCACCAAGTACCAACATATCCAGCCCCCCCCTTCCAATCTGCTGCTGAACTTTGGCTCCCCCCCTCTCTCTCTCTCTCTCCATTTTCTTTCCATTGTTTTTTCCATACACACACCAGGCCATGTTTCTTCTCGCTTCCCCCAGTGACTTTCATCGTCCCCACCCCCCATAAACCTTTCCTCCCCTCTTACTCTAACTTCTTCTATCCTCCATCTCCATTATCTTTATCTTTATCTCTCTCTCAGTAAGGCTACCTCCACTCTAATAGTTTTTTTCTTTTCGACTAAAGCAATCTCTCTCCACATGAATGTTTGAGCTCTGTATCAGTAATATTCTCTGTCCTTACTTATGCACCCAAAAACGCACATCATGTGACCATTCACATTCATTGGTCAGGTGTGTGCTGGTGTAAACAGGAAGTTTCACATAATGCTACGAAGGAGAAACATTAATTGTAAACTGCTAAACTAATACGGGGCCAGCAGCATTTCCAAACTTCATGAAAACTCCAGCCCAATGTGGACAACAGCCTTAATCGATCTTTGGCCTTGTTGTCAGGGCTGAGCGTGGACGAGGTGTCAGGGAACTGAGGCTAAACAGCCCGTTGGCTCACTGCACTTGACATAGCATACAGTGTTATCACAGGACATTGAAGAAGGGGAATAACTGAGAGAGTGGGAGATTGCTGTAGCGGGATTGTTTGTGTGTACAAGGGCAGAGTGTGTGTATGGCAGTTACGAAGACTGGGTGTGTCTTGCATGCATGTTTGCTCTACAGGCAGACTGTGTGTTTTGGGGTCCCGGTTAAGTGGACTTTGTCCGGCCTCTGTTGCTCTCCAACAAACTCTGGAAGCAGTGGGACTCCTGCCAGTCCAAGGGCGAATGAGGAAGGGGTGGTGCTGGGTGTACAGTGGGAAGAAGAGGGGGGAGGTGGAGGAGATAAATGTTTGAGTCTCATGTGAAACTGGCTCACATGGCCTCCTTTTTAGGTCTGCTTACTATCCCAACTGATCCCGACAGCCTTCAGTTTTGCTATTGTTTTCTTCTCTGGCCCAGTTATCTGCTAGTTGCCCTAATCATATTTGGGTTTTGTAGCAAGGAGGAGTTTTTTTTTGTGCACTCATCATGTTTATCCACCGGGGCTAATGTAAGGCCAAACAATGGCGTTATCTCGGTGCCTTGTTGTAAATGGACTGAGCCGTCAAAATGTTGAGCTCAGTAGATCTGGTTTAAGAGGATTATTATTATTATGACTCAACTGCTGCGAAAGTATTAGCTACAGTACAGCTGTGTGTTTGTGTGTGTGTGTGCGCCCGTGTGTGTGTGCGCGTGTGCATGTGTGTTGTTACCTTTTCAGGTTTGTGTGTCGACCAGTAGACCTCATGTGAACCGAAGCTTGGTCCCAATGAGGCAAACCATTGTTTCTGAGGTCCAGGTTAAGATTAAGGGTGAGATGTGACTTGTAGTTAGGTTAAGGACCGAGCTAAGCTTTTGGTCAGTTTGTCCACAGTGAATAGAAGTCAATGCAAATTCATAAAAGGGGTAGCTTTGCGAATCTGTACATGTTTCGGAGGAGAACTGTGGTACCTCATCTGGCTCGTGTGTTTGTGTGTGCAGTTGTCAGTTGTTGTTTGTGTGGTAATTATGTGTGGTAACATAACAGTGTGGTGTCGCTGTCCTCTCTCCTAGGTGACATCACGCAGAAGGGCTACGAGAAGAAGAGAGCCAAGCTGCTGACATCCTGCATCCCCCACTTGCCAAGTAAGAACAACTCCACTTCAGCTTTTTGCTTTTTCCTCATTTCTCCTCTAACCCCTCCTTCCCCCTTTTCTGTGCAAGTGTCACCTCCTCCATCAGAATTTGTGGCATTGAGATGCAGAAACTTCAAAGTAATTGCATGAGAAGAACTGGTCATCTTTTCAGTCAAACAGTAGTTACACATCAAATGCGTCTTTGTGGTCTGTTTTGATAAATGCACTGAAACTGCTTCATAACAACAGACTGTCCACACTGTGAGGGTAATTCTCTTTGTCCAAGTTGGCCAAGAGAATTTCTGGCTTTCTGTGGCACTCTACTGGCCAAAATGGGAACTGCAGTAATATATAAGAGCCACTCTAGCCATCAAAACCTCTGTTTGTGTAGTTTTAAGTGTCCTTTTTAAGCCTCATGAAAACAGATTGTCCACTGCCTGTGTAATTCTCTTTGTCCAAGTTGTCCATGGGAATTGCTGGCTTTCTGTGTCACTCTAGTGGCCAAAAGGAGAACTGCAGATACAACATCGACTCTTCCCCCAACAAAACCTCTGTGTGTCAGAGTTTGTGCAGCCGTTGGTAAACCAGCGCACACAGTTTCCTTTACTCAGTGTCAGTTTACACACATTCACAGAAGGGAAGTAGCCAAGTTTCACAGTATTGCTATGAGCCAGTCACCTCTGGCCTCACTGGTTAGCTGATCTGTTTGGATTTTGTCAGCTGCCTCACATGAGGGTGTGGTGCTTCCTCCAGAAAAAATTGCACCACATTAACATTGACACGAAAAAATCCTTCTTGTTGTGTAAATGGGAGCTAATTTTAAAAAGTGGAACCCTTTTTTTCCTGCCCGGCTAGTTTAACCTGCTTTGGCTTGAGCCACCACATGATGCATGCTTTGTGAAGTGATGTACGCACTGAGGGACTTGAATAAGAACTTTATCTCAATAATTTAATACTTGAATTGAATCTTTAATGTTGTAAGTGAGCTCTGCCTTTTGTTTTATTGTGGACAGTAATAATACACATTAGCTACTGGGTCCCCCTCCTGCTCCTGCAGCCGTCCCCTCAGGCCCACTTATCTCCAAACCATCGTCTCTACAGGGACTGTGTTGCTCAGGCCCTCAAGGAAGTGAAAACAGATGACTATAAACATATTTGGCGGAATCAACCTAGTACTTTATGCAATACAAGGTGCATCAGTCATGTACATATCCTTATTTCACTTGATGTTCAGAGGCACTATAGTGAGGCTATATTTAGGGAGCTTGTTTGAGTATCATATAATATTCATGCCTACATGTACATTCACATGGCATTATGAAAATAAGGGTTGTCTGCTGTCTCATAATGAATGTCTTTTTTTTTGTGTTTCCCTACATGGGTTTTTATTTACGCTCAATTTACCTTTCTCTATTTCGCAGATGTGGATCTGTCTCTTCCAGATGTCCAGCTTTCCCCAGGCCACAGTGCGGACCCCAGCCCGAGTCCTGAGGCCCCGGGCCCCTCCACCTCTTCAGCTGCCAGACACCACCGTGCACATCGCAGTGGAGGGGCCAGAGACGACCGCTACAGATCAGGTACAGCGCTTATTAAACACACTCTTAAATGAACCACTCATAAATAATAATAAACTCCATCCAGCAGGTGTCAAATCAGCCTGTCAATGTACATTTTCTCCTTGTAAGTCTTTTGAACTCTTTTTATTCTACTCTAATTCTTTCTTTCTGTAGACATCCACACAGAGGCAGTGCAGGCAGCGCTGGCCAAACACAAAGAAGAGAAGATGGCGCTGCCCATGCCAACCAAAAGACGCTCAGCCTTTGTCCAGTCTCCCATAGAAACCTGCACACCTCCAGGTAAACAAGTCTCTCATGCTGTAATCATTATGTCATATAGTGTCCACACTACTGAAGGTCTCTCAGGCAAGACATCTGCAGGGTACAACCACAAATATGTCCTCTAGTAAATAAAAGATGAATCAGGACCAGAAGATTATGATCCATTGATGTACATTTCTTCCTGTGTTTCAGACACATCTTCTGCATCAGAGGATGATGGCTCATTGCGCAGGAAGGCAGCTCTCAGTGCAGTGCTGGCCCAGAGCCTGCAGAGCCCTGACTACTGGATCAACCGTTCCGTCCAAAGCTCCTCCACGTCCTCGTCCGCCTCCTCCACCCTCTCCCATGGAGAGCCCAAGCCCCAACCACAGCCCCAGCCTCAACCGGCAATTTCATTGTTAGCCGACGTACTGGGCCACACACGCATAGGTAAACTTCACTGATAAATAGCTAACAATTATATAACAGTGCTGGTTGGCTATTGTTCTCCCTTAGACGCTCACTTTCTCTCTTCTCCTCCAGAAAACAGTGTCCCCCCTGATGTGACATCCTCCACTCCCCAGGAGAGAGGGTCCAGGGTTGACCTGCCTCCAGTGGTCAGGGGCATGAGCCGTGGACAGAGCCGCTCCAGCATGATGGATACTGCTGATGGTACAGTCACACAAGCCTGGATGTCTACAAATGTCTGATATAAATGTGGTTTTGGAGGAAAATCTGCAAATTTCTGTTCCTGAAACTTGTGGAACGTGGTCATGTATTTTCCTGCCTCAGATCAGGAGGTTAAACTGTTTGCGTGTTCTAATTATGGAAGTTGCTGAATGACATTTTCTGTTTCGCATTGACTGTGTGACTCAGAGCATTGTGGGGATCAAATCCGTGAATGATCTACTCATGTACACCCAGAATCAACTTGAACATCATCCTCATGTTACTGTGTGGTGAATGCCGCTAATTACAGATATTTTGTGTTCTTTCTTTTGGGTCCATTAATCCTGTCCCTGTTTCATTTAAAAAAGGAAAAGGAAAAGGTAATACAACTCGCAATCGGGGATGGGGAGGGATGCTGACAAGGTCCAGCTCAGCTTGCTTTCCAACCTGGAGTCTGTCCATCTGTCTTTATGTGTGTCTCGTGCTGTAGGTCTAGATGTAGAGAATCTCCTGTATTTGATTTTCCCTTATGCTCATCCAATCTGTGTCTCTTTGATAACCTTTTTCCCTTTCGAATCCTTCCTGCTGCTTTTTCTGATCCCGATGGTGTATTAGTGTGTAGGGTTCTGTCTGCGTGTGGGTGTGCGATCGAGATTTGTGTTAGATTAGACTTGTGTGTCTCAGGTCACTCGTTTGCATATGTTTATGACGGTAGTTGTTCTTGGTGTTTGTTTAGGTGTGCCTGTCAATAGCAGGGTGTCCACTAAGATCCAGCAGCTGTTGAACACACTCAAACGGCCAAAAAGACCACCACTCAGTGAATTCTTCCTGGACGACTCTGAGGAAATTGTAGAAGGTTGGTCACATTGTGTGTATATACAGCTTTTTATGGGATGGGCAGTCACAGAAATATTCACAAGTGTAAACCTTTACTTATTCACATTAACAAATTTATGATGAAGATAAACTTACATAAGAAAATATATCACAATCTCTTGGATGGGTGGCTTCATTTTAAATTATTCTGGGTGGTAATTTTGTATTTAATAACATAGCCAACAAGGAAATGATATTTATGTAGCATTAATGGAAGCAAAATTGGCAATAACTACCAATATATAATTTTGCACTAGCCAGAGATAATTTTAAACTCAATTGTACTGGTCAAGAATTACATGGATATCCATTGCTATTAAATTGTTGATGGTAAGTTTGCATAATCACTGACTTCTGTTTTAAATTACCCAGATTCTTGTCACATGTCACTTATGTTGCTCTCAGTGTTGTGCAGGTTTACACCCTTATTCATCGTGTCCTCTAAATATTCACTTACCCATGTCCTTTTCGATGACCAGTTCCTCAGGCGGATCCCAACACCCCGAAGCCAGAGGGACGTCAAATCATCCCTGTAAAGGGGGAGCCCCTTGGAGTGGTCAGTAACTGGCCTCCTGCCCTGCAGGCTGCTCTGGCCCGCTGGGGGGCCACCCAGGCCAAGAGTCCTGCCCTCACTGCTCTAGATATCACTGGCAAACCCCTCTACACAGTCACATACGGTGAGTTTAATAACTTGTTCTATTTGTGTAATAACTTGCTCTGTGCAGTGTCCACTCTATTCGGATTTATCAGTTTTATTTGCGCACTTTCTTCGATTCCCTGTACATATTATTTTACAAATATTTTTATCGTATTTAAAAAAAATGTATAGCTACCATTTCTTGCTTTAACTTTAGAGTGTCATATTGTAACAATTAGTCATTTACAGGCTTGCTCAACAAAAACATTTTATTGTACCTGTACAGTTACCTTAAAGATTTCCTGAGTCACTGATATCAGTGCAGATAACAAACTGCAAAAGATTTGTTCAGATAGATATTCACATATATATATATAAACATATCCACCAAATGTAAATGTGAGCGAGTTCAGCTGAATGAATAATTTTGGCCTGAGAAGAACAACACCTACTGCACATTCCCTCCCTGTGTGGAGGTGGTTTGTTGAGTTGAACTCTCCTTGATCAGTTATGTAACACTTATACATAATAAACTACAAACAGGACTTTTCAAAACTCTCTTTTTTCTTCTCTACAGGCAAACTATGGAGTCGCAGTCTGAAGCTGGCCTATACACTTTTGAATAAACTGGGCACCAAGGCTGAGCCTGTCCTACAACCCGGAGATCGGGTAAGAGTCTGTCAGTCACCACTCGATGTGTAAAGTATAGAGGAACATGAGGAAAACTAAGTGTTTCTGTCTCTCAGGTGGCGCTGGTGTATCCCAACAGTGACCCTGGAATGTTCTGGGTGGCCTTTTATGGCTGCCTTTTAGCTGAGGTCATCCCTGTGCCCATCGAGGTACCACTGTCACGACAGGTAAAGACATCACTGTGACGTCCTCTGTGGTGATCAATGTGAAGTACTGAACCAGATGTTAATTAGACCATATACATATATAAGAATGATGCATGTTAGGTCCCAAAGTATCGCTTGCTACATTGACTTTTACATTTCTATGACAGTGTCAGTCTCTGTTATCTTTGTTTTTATGGCAATTAATGAAAGTTAAACCAGGTTAATTGTGACTGAAAAACTATTTTATTAAAGCACTAAGCCATTTGATGCCCTGTTTGTTAGACCTGTCCCAATTAATTGATTAGCTGATCGTCAGAATAATAATTGGCAACCCTTCTGATGATTTTGGATGATTTATTGCCAGGGTTTTATTTACATATGCCTCCCTGTGTGTCATACGTCTCCTCAACTTTGTCCTTCCACGCAGGACGCTGGCAGTCAGCAGATCGGCTTCCTGTTGGGAAGTTGTGGTGTTAGTCTGGCGCTGACCAGTGAGGTGTGTCTCAAAGGGCTGCCCAAGACACCAAATGGAGAGATCATCCAGTTCAAAGGTCAGTCAGCATAAATTCACCATGGCCAATGTCGCTGGCTCAGCAGGAGTCATATCTGTCTCAGTCTCTGTGGGAGCCATTAGGTTGACTCATTCAAGAGAAAATACAGTTATGTCCCAGGGCAGTTTAGAGGCAGAGTGTGTGAGTGGGAGGCTGTGTAGCCTCACTGCTTGTTAGTTATTGGCTGTTTACCTTTGACCTTTGACCGGATTAGTCTACCTTAACACACTTTCTTTGTGTCAGCTCAAATGATTTTGTGTGTTTCTTTGTGGTGTCGTGTTCATGTTCACCAGGTTGGCCAAGGATGAAATGGGTTGTAACAGACACCAAGTACCTGACTAAACCATCCAAAGACTGGCAGCCGCACATCCCCACTGCCAACACAGACACCGCCTACATAGAGGTACTCTTTAAAAAAAGTAGTTTTAGAATTGTATTGTATATGATATATTGTGTGTGGTTCCTATTTAAATATATAATATCTTACAACTCTCATAACTCAAATATATGCTACATATTTAGTTGATTGGTGTACTAAGATTATTCCCTAATTTTGTTCAAGGTAATGGGTAATTTTTATTTTGGTCACTGTTTGGTCTGTCTCTGCCATAAGTTCCGGGGTAAAGGGCATGAAGATGAAGGAAAAACAAACTGTTAGCCTGTCAACTATTTTTCATTCCCCTGATTGTATAAGTCACTGGTAAAAGATAATAATTATTAATTTCCATTTGCTGCCGTTTTTGTGTCTCTTCCACCAAAGTACAAAGCCAGTAAAGAGGGAACAGTGATGGGAGTTGCCGTATCCAAGATCTCCATGTTGACCCACTGTCAAGCCCTGACCCAGGCCTGTAACTACTGTGAAGGTGAGAGCTCAGCACTTAATCCGACAGAATATCTCCTGCTATATCTCTGTCTTACTCGTGTCTGTCTGAGAGTGAGATGCTGGAGCAGATGTGATCTAAGCCTTAACACTCCTTTTAAAAATGTTTTCAGCTCTTGAGTGCATCTGCAGGATGTTTAAACAGAAGCTCATCTTTTCTCCTGCTTAGAGAGAAACAGTCAGAGACACATGGCATGAAAAGATGAGATAAGACTATGATTAGGATTATTTGGCTTGTGATTTGTAATTTCTTTGCTGATGTTTCTTTGTGTTTCCTGTCTTAGGGGAGACACTGGTCAACGTGTTGGACTGCAAGAAGGATATGGGCTTGTGGCATGGCGTCTTAACGGTGAGACTGAATACAAGAGTTTGTGCGATTGTATTCTTTATCCAGAGCAGCTGATCACCTTTAATTTTGTAGCATATTGACAACATGTGTTTATTTTTTCTTGCAGAGTGTCATGAACAGAATCCACACCATCTCAGTGCCATATGCTGTCATGAAAGCCTGTCCTATGTCGTGGGTGCAGAGGGTCCACATTCACAAAGGTTCAGCTTATATACACTCTTACTTTTAAAGAACAGATGCTTTGTATAATCGTTCTCCATTAACATCCATCAAAATGCAGGTCTTTTGAAGCTCTCAGCAGGTTTCTTTTGCATTTTGGACAACTTGTGTCTTCTGTGGATTTAGGCCGTTTCTAACCCATAATTCATTTATAGAAACTACTCATGTGAGAATTCAAATGTCTGTATCAGTTGGAGTGGACTATAAATGGGTTTTTACTCTGCCAGCTTTCTAATACAAATTCTTTGGTAATAGAGCAGGTCATTGTCTGGAGATTTCATAGTGGCGGGGCGTGTTGATGGTATTGCTGTCATGTGACTGGCCTGAAACCAGATGACTGACTGTCCGACTCATCCAGTTTCTCTCAGAAATCAGAAATTAGCTCCAGCCAAGAATAGAAATCTGTACAGACCAAGATAATTGCAATAAAACTTATTTAATATTTCCTCTGTACCCTTTCATAGCACGTGTGGCCTTGGTGAAGTGCCGGGACCTCCACTGGGCCATGATGGCCCACAAGGACCAGAGAGACACCAACCTGTCTTCTATACGTATGCTTATTGTGGCTGATGGAGCAAACCCATGTAAGTCACTTCTCCTGCTCAAACACCACAACTTTAAAATAAAAAAACTACCGTGGACACTCATTTTATTTGAATTTTGGATTTTGACAGTTTCTTCCCTGCTTTGGTAAGATGTTCATTACCAGGGTCTGTGTCGTCATGTGATGCCTTCCTAAATGTGTTCCAGTCTCATGGTCTGAAACCTGAGGTCATTTGTCCATGTGCCACTTCTCCTGAGGCCTTAACTGTGGCCATACGCAGGTACCCTACATCTTTCACTAATGTGCTGCTGGTATTTTGTAAATCTGCACATTATATTAACCACAACAAGTCCCTATAACGTGTTAAGACTGGGTTTAAACCAGCTGCACATTGTGACTCAAACTTGATTTGTGCATCATCATTCAACAATATGTTCCTTGTTCCAGACAGGAACAAGAGTTCCTGTCTGGCTCGCTCACAGTTGTTTAAAGTTCTATTATCATCATTTGTTTAGTAACTGCAGGAATCTGTACAATCTCTTTCAGGGCTTGTAAGAATCGTTTTAGTTAAATATAAATATAAAATTGAGGGTATACTCTATATAAAAATTACTCAAATTAGGGACCAAAATTATTACAATAAGAAGATCTATACAATTAAAATAATGTTTAGTAAACATACACTTTTCTGCCTTCCCTCCAGGCCTGGTGCACGAGGAGCTCCACTGCCAGCCAGAGCCATCCTGTCCATGGGCGGGCTGAGCCACAGTGTGATCAGGGTGAACACAGAGGACAAAAACTCTGCTCTCACTGTTCAGGATGTTGGCCACATTATGCCTGGAGGTTAGCAACTGAGAGTTGGTTTTTATTGGCACTACCTAAGTGCAGTAGCTGCCACATTTATTGTGCGGTAGTTTATCAGAATGCAGGTTGCTGAACACATTTTGTGCGTTTCAGCTCTGATGTGCATTGTGAAACCGGACGGGCCTACACAGCTGTGTAAGACAGATGAAATAGGAGAGATTGTGATCAACTCTCGAGCCGGAGGCACCATGTACTATGGCCTGCCTGGTGTCACCAAGAACACGTTTGAGGTATGTCAAAGTAAAAAAATCATGTATCATCAACTGTCTGTATGACTCATTCCACAAATGTTCTTTATATACTGAACACAAGCTTCAATTAACCCACTCAGTGCCCCTGAGGCAGTTTTGGGGTACTGTGGCAGGTGTTTATATGTATGTCTGTTATTTTATCACCAAAGCGTCACAGACGTGTAAGTTACAGTCATAAAATCCTATAGGTGTGTATTTGGCTGAAAGCCACATTTCTTGTCTCTAACCTTGGGCTTCATTTTGAGCTCAAACACATCCCTCCTCAAAGTTATTTAACATTTGAGAATAAACTTCCTGTTACTCGGTCCATGTTTATACAGCCACTTGTCAGATGTGTGCTGGCATCAGCTCCACTTCCTCTCATCCATGCCCAGAATGTGCACGTTTAGAAAATGGATGGATGAGAAAGAAGCACTGATTCAACTGATCCACTAGATGGCGCCAGATGTCTGCCATTGGATTTAGTCTCTCACATAAGACTCTGTTCACACCTCCTCACAGTTATTTGCCCAAACCCGTTAAAGTGTTTTTATCCTGTGCCTTTTTTCTATTTTAATTTACTGTTGACAATAAACCAGTCTCACTTAACAACATACATTAACCATCAGTTGTATTATGTCACTGTTCTTTTGATACTTTTAATATCAGGGTGGATTTGACTATACTGTACATGTTGGAATCCAGTGTTTGATCTCAATGCTAATCTGCAGGTGATCCCTGTCAACCAAGCTGGAGCACCAATTGGAGAAATTCCCTTCAGTCGAACGGGTCTGCTGGGATTCGTAGGACCGGTAAGCATGCAAGAAAAAATAATGAGTCAGTAAGGAGACTGATGTTGGAGAGACTTGTATTTCCCTGCTGAGGTAAATTTGTGTGCTCCACAGGGAAGTCTGGTCTTTGTTGTTGGGAAGATTGATGGGCTGCTGATGGTGAGCGGGCGACGTCACAACGCAGACGACCTGGTGGCCACCGCGCTCGCAGTGGAACCTGTCAAAACAGTTTACAGGGGGAGGTGAGACACTGACTGCTCCCTGTGAGCCAGTGTGTGTCTGTGTGTGCAATTACACCTCACAAGAGTGTGCACATGGACGCACAGGACACACTGAACATTCCAGCAATAAATGTACCCATAATTATCTGGAGTATTTTATTGGTAAAGTAAAAGAATAGCTCCAGTATTAACCTCTAAACTGAAAAATCCATTTATAGTATATCTGCAGGTCTTTACCTCAGGAAAAGACCATTGAAGGTATTAAACTAAATGTATTAAGAAAAGTATTTTCGTTACTTCCATAGAAATTAACATAAGTTGTACATTTCTAGACGATGCTAATTAACTCATAAAGAGCGAGTTTGAGCAAAAACTGAAAATGTCTTTAATCTTACAAACTATTTTTTACTAAACAGCCTATAGAAAATCCTTCTGGCTGCTAAATCAGTTAATTACATCACTAGGAATGATTGTTATATGCAGCTGTAGATTACTAACCACAAGATACACACACACACACACACACACACACACACACACACATACACATATAACGATCTGTAGACGTGTTTTTTGGCCTCTTGTTTTTCATCATTATCACCATTTTACAGAAATGCCTTTGAAAATTGTATTTAGTTGCATTTTAAAAAATCTGATTTGGTGAATAGTGCAGAAATGTTGCTTCAGCACCGTGTCTCCTCTCTCTGTGTGGACGTTTATAGAGTTTGTGTTTGTGCTCACTCCCGCTCAGGATCGCCGTGTTCTCAGTGACAGTGTTTTATGATGAGAGGATCGTGATTGTGGCAGAGCAGAGGCCTGATGCCAGCGAGGAGGACAGCTTCCAGTGGATGAGTCGAGTACTACAGGTAAATCACTTCTCCCTTAAAGATATCACATCACATGTTTTTATATTCTATGATATTGTTTTAGACAGAATTTTGGTGTCTTCTTCCTCCCTTTTATGTCTTTGGTTAAGTTTGGAAGTCCTAATGGATGAAATACAAGTCTTGTTCCTAGTGAAGTTCACAAACACCCGACATAATGTAACATGAAACACGATGTGATGTATATTCCCTGAACAGGCAATCGACAGCATCCACCAGGTCGGCCTGTACTGCCTCGCCCTCGTTCCAGCCAACACCCTCCCCAAAACGCCGCTTGGAGGAATCCACATCTGTGAAACCAAGCAGAACTTTTTGGAGGGAAACCTGCACCCGTGTAATATCCTCATGTGCCCACACACCTGTGTTACCAATCTGCCCAAACCACGGCAGAAACAGCCAGGTAGGCCGCCTCAGACTATCTATTACGGCTCACTATTGAAATTGCAACAAGGAGAGAGTTTCAGATATTTTCACGTTGTTTGACTTGTTGTTTAATTGAATCCATTCATCATTTTGACAGTTAATCAATCAGATCCGGGTGGATTTTGTTTCTATTTAGCTTCTATTATTCAGGAATGTAACTCTGATGTTTCTGGTTTGTTCAGTGGACGTGGGTCCAGCTTCTATGCTGGTTGGCAACCTGGTGGCAGGGAAACGTATCGCCCAGGCTACAGGCAGAGAGCTGGGTGTGGTGGAGGACCAGGATCTGATCCGAAAGGTACTGAACCCCAACCAGCACAAGGACACTAGAACAATGATCAGACTCTTAGCTCTTAATAGAAGAAGTAGCTTCTTTCAGGCTTATGTCAGGAACATGGACCAACGGCTCAAGAATTGTAACTATCTAAAATGATGTACGTCTATGACTCATACATTAACATCTGGACAGTGAGACAAATTTGTATGAACTTTATAGTGTTGCTTTTCTTAGTAACTATATTTTACTATTTATCTATTAAACATTACTAAGAGTGCAAAGATTCAAAGTGATTTCAAACACTATATATCTGTTAGCCTGATAAAACAAGACATTTGATGGCATCGCCTTCGGGTGTACGACATTGTGATTTAAAAAAAAATTTCGGATGTTTAATTGCCCAGACAATTAATTATTAAATAGACTAAAATAATCAAGAACTTTATGAATTATGAAATGATAATTAGTTTCAGCTGCTGGCTAAATGGAAAAATAAACCTGTTGAATTTAACCTCATGTTTAAAATGGAAATACTGATGTGTCTTCTCCTAAATCTCTGTTGTTCTGCCTTTACTTCGCTTGGGTTGGGCTTTAGCTCAGTATGTGGCCCACCATGATGGTAAGGCTCTAGTCTGCGTGCCTCCTCCCGACTTGTCTTTGCTTCCGCTGCTTCTGTTAGTCAGATGTGCTTCTGCAGCCGTGATGGCACTGACGACCACCAGCTACAGTTTTGGCCCCACGCAAAGAGACGACTGTCCAGGCAGACTCCCGGCTTGGCCAGCAGGGGTCCTCACACCTAGATAAATAAATTACTGTTAATCAAAACAAGGGAGTAAATTACATTCTCCGTTTTTTAAATGTCTCAAAACCAACCCTCTCTCTCTCTCTGACATCACCTTTTAAAGTGGGACTTGGTGAGCAGCCGACCAGCTTTGTCAATCCAAAGGCTCAACAGTAAATTTAGTGAAATCTGGGGTCCAGATTTATTTTGCTTTAAGGAGTTCAGACTTTTAGTAAACAATTATAAAACTAAGCATATGTGATCAATGAAAAGCATGTAATCCTATGATGTATTGTGATTCATTATGATGATATCTTAAGTATTATTAGAGAGATTTAGGTGTGCACCTCTGCTCGCTGTGTTCACTGTGATGTTCCCATGTGTAGCATGGCTTGATGAGTGATCGGGACAGCCAGTCTGCATGATGTGTCTCCTAATTCCTTATCGACCAGAGCACGACCTATTGGACTGAGACCCCCTTCAGACCTGCTATTAGCATCCGTTATGTGATCTGATCCCAAGTGGTCAGCTCTAAGCACAGGTCCTAAGATGTGATCATATAGACCTCATTCTTGGGTGCTCTGGGATCCCTGTGGACACATTCTTTTTTGGTGCAAATGTGTCCTTCAAGGACGGTCTACTCAGCTGATGTCTTCTGACTCGCCATAGTTTCACAATGAATCAAACTTCTGAGTGACCATTCATTGATTTGTTATTTGCCATCATCACAGTATCAAAACTGACTTCCACAAGATAGTTCTGTTAAGTTGGTAAAATTTTCTTTCACTCGCTCACACTGACACACACATACAGCCACACACACAAACACAGTAACATCAGTAACATCTGTAAACTCAGACTGGGTAAAAAACAACATAATTTAGTTTTTTTGCAAACACAAATTATGTATGTGCTTATTCGCATGTGGAGTGGGGAATTGAATCCAATCAGAAGCGGTCACAGGTCACACATTCAGGACTCGTTTTCCTACCAAGTGTGAACCGACAAACTAAGAACTGACCACTTGTGATCAGCTCTCTCTGGACGGACGTTAAAATCAGGTCTAAAGAGGGCCTGTGAGATTGGATGGCAGAAAGTACAACTCCAGCCAGTGATTTTGATTTGGCCGACATTTTGTCTCTGCTGTAAATGATGTTTGTATGAGTGGAGAAACATGGTGTTTACTGTCTTTCTTATATGCCCCTTAATGTCCACATTCCCTCTGATCTTTATAGGACTTTGCTTTTTCGTCTTGACCTGTTCTGTCCGTTGCACACACTAGTTTTAACACTGCTGATTGAGATATGCGATATCGCTGTGCTATTATGTATTTTAGAGTAAAAATGGTAAGAGGATTATTCCGTTGAAGCCACTTTGTTGAAGACATAGTTCCATTGAGACGTTAATGGTTTGTGGAAACTGTTTCAAAGCTTTTCAAAGTTGTCATGACCCTTTGGTCTGAAAGGCCCTTAGCGTGTTAGTTTTTGACAGCGTGTCCAATTTGCCTCCTGTCAGGTGCAGATGGACCCAGCATGACCTCACACTTGGCAAAAAATATTCTCTGGATGTTCAGATTCTCTTGTTGTGTGCTTGTGTGCCTCCGTGTGAGGTCGAGAGCGTCACATCAGACCCAATCTTAGATGCCCTTTGAAATGTTCTTTCCTGTTTTTCCCACTGTCTGTTTGAAAGCAATAAATTTATATATGTTGCTGAGAGGACGTTGCTACCTGACTGTTTTCAGGCCGGCTGTCATGTGTTTCTATTGTTGTTTTGATTGTTGTGCCTCGGCACCGGCAACAGCCAGCGGTCGGAGGCAGTCTTTTTTAACGTATTATTATTTGCCATATATCCTCGTGATTTTAAATGTGCAATAAGTATGCTAATTCAATTCACCCTTAATGTTAATGTGCTGACATATATGACACATTCCTCTCTGTGATTCTTCAGCACCAGTTCTTGTCTGAAGCTCTGCAGTGGAGAGCCCAGACCGACCCAGACCATGTCCTGTATGTGCTGCTTAATGCCAAGGTAGATTAAGCATCCACACACACACATACACGCACGCACGCAAGCATGCACGCACGCACACACACACCCACACACACACACACACACACACACACACACACACAAATCTTTTAAACTGGAAATGGTGCCATAGCACTGATGGTAATCCATTTTGTTTGTTGTACATTCAGCTGAACTTCCTTTGTTTTTGCTCTAGGGGGTGGCAGTGTGCACAGCCACTTGTTCTCAGCTTCACAAGCGAGCAGAAAAAATCACAGCCACCATAATGGAGAGAGGAGGCCTCAACACAGGAGACAATGTGGTGCTGCTTTATCCCCCAGGTGAACAAACACTCACCACTCATCTGTAGAGACAGCCATCTTCCTAATTTTTCCATTTATCATCTAGTGAAGAAGCACAGCAGGATAAGAGTTCATGATTTTCCTCTCCATCTCTTACTTCTACAGGTATTGACCTGATAGCTGCCTTCTATGGCTGTCTCTATGCGGGGGTTATCCCTGTGACAGTGAGGCCGCCTCACCCACAGAATCTGGCTGCTACTCTCCCCACCGTCCGCATGATCATCGACGTGAGTACACCTTCTGCACTTGCAAATCAAGTATTTAATAATCAGCATTTGCTATTGCAAAGCATTACAAGAACATTATAGAATAAGAAGTTTGCAATTTATTTAGGTATAGCATGTATAACTATGTTTATCGCATCTTAGACATTAAAAGGATCATTGCACCAAAAGCACAAAGAAAACATATCAATTCTAACTATGTTAAATATACATATAACTATATTACTTAAGCAGCAAATATTTGAAATTGTATTGCTATCAAGTATCATGTATCCTATATCTCAAAAGGAAAATTAACCTTACTTTTTTGATGCACTCCACTGAACTGTTATTAATATTGAAGTGCCCTTAAGCAAGAAACTGACTCCCACCCCGACTCAGTAAAGACCTTCTGCTGTTGACCCATCAGTGATTTCCATGGGGGGAAGCCAATAAAATGTAATCGTTCCGCAGGGATCAATAAAGTATAACAATAATTAATTGCCTTTTATTCGTTTCTCAAATGGAGGATTTAGTATTGTTCTCACACAAGGTTAAAGGACTCCTGTGTGTGTGTGTGTTTGCTGTTTTTTGTTACAGGTGAGCAAAGCAGCCTGCATCCTCACCACTCAGCCTCTCATGAGGATCCTCAGGTCCAGGGAGGCTGCTGCCAGCGTCAACATCAAGACGTGGCCAACCATCATTGATACAGGTTCCAGCCTCAAACTAATTGTTATAAGCATGATGTTGTGTATTTTACTGTCACAATGATTTAGTACAATAACGGAGACTGAAAAAATATATTCTACTTTTGGCCACAAGGTGTCCTGTTTGCCTTGTGATTCACTTTGTCAGAAAAACCTCATGTAGAAGCGTCTATATATATATATATATATATTTTTTTTTATTGAAATATTTTTTGTAACCATTCAGTTATTTCTTAAAATAATCATGCATTTCCTCGAGGTTGCACACTAACCGACTGTATAGATCATAACATTGTGCTGCTTTTTAAATAGCACATTTACATCGGAATTCAAAACCTCCTCCCACTCAACAAAAAACTGTACGGCATTAGCATATGGTGAAAAGGAACACTCACTGCAAGGCCATGAAAGTGTGTCATTTATCTTCTCTAATAATGAAACCTGCTTCTTTCTCCTCCCAGATGATCTCCCCAGGAAGCGGCCTCCACACATCTATAAACCTCCCACAGCGGAGATGCTGGCCTACCTGGATTTCAGTGTGTCCACCACAGGCATGCTGACTGGAGTCAAGGTATATTACTCTCACAAATCGTTGTTATCATGCAAAACAGTGTGTAAATCAGTTCAGCCGGATTGATTTTAAAGGATTTTCTCACCTTAATCTGCTGAATGGTGTTATTTTTTCTTCGATCACCTTAAATCTTGCATTATAACTATATTTATATTGTGTGAGGGGAGCATTTGAAGCCTCCAGCTCACAATAAATGTGAATGAACTTTTCAAGAATATATTGTGTTAAGTAAAACTTTTGAGATCAAGTATGATTCCATATCCACAGATTTAGATTTTTCAATGAGTGAGGAGGAGATGTAATTTCAATAATGTTTAATGTAGATTTGAAACATTTTGGGACAAATAGATACTTTTAAGGTTAAAATTCATGAATTGAATCTATATTGTTGAATATGATTCAGAAAGGGGGAGCAATGTAGTCGTCGAGTCTAGACGCCAAAGTTGTCTGACGCAAAGCTTTACTGAGGAAACACAGTTGTAGGACAGCTGATGTTGGACAAATAATTAATTATTACTGTAAACAAGCAGGTTGAACGGATGCGTAAAAACTCAGATATACCTCAGATATGACATGAATAATAACTTATAATAGTAAAATAGTAGTAACAGTATTTGCATATAGGACAAGAGTATTTTTTAAAGAGTGTATACCCCTGTCTCGTCAGATGTCTCATGCTGCAGTCAGTACTCTGTGCCGCTCCATTAAGCTGCAGTGTGAGCTCTACTCCTCACGACAAATAGCCATCTGTCTGGACCCGTACTGCGGCCTGGGCTTCGTCCTATGGTGCCTCTCCAGGTAAAAAACACACACACACACACACAGAATGAATATCATATTCAACATAGCTTTAACCTGTGCATGTGGCAGAGCTGCTATTGTAAATGTGTTTTCTTTGGTCCAGTATTTACTCAGGTCACCAGTCCATCCTTATCCCTCCCCTGGAGCTAGAGAGCTCACTGCCTCTGTGGCTGAGCACGCTCAGTCAGTACAAGATCAGAGACACCTTCTGCTCCTACTCTGTCATGGAGCTGTGCACCAAAGGCCTAGGCACTCAGACAGAGATGCTGAAGGTCAGAATCACACACACACACACACACACACACACACACACACACACACACACACACACACACACACACACACACACACAGGCACCATGGTGTTCCCCTTTAATGTTATCGCTGTGTGATTTTTGTCTTTACACCAATACAGTCTAAAGTTGACTAATAACAGCTGTTTAACCATTTAAATCCTTTATCACTGATATATTTTGTACTTTTGAAATGGACCTAAGTGTTACACTAATCCGCTTCTTATGATCTATGCATCTTAATATCTTTGCTCCTCCTGTTGTTGTAATTCATAAAAATGTTCCCTAATGCTGAGAGTGCATGTTTGTGTCACACTCCATCGACACGTAAATGGTAAAAGTGTGAATTACCCTCTGTCTCCAGGCGCGGGGTCTGAATCTGTCGTGCGTGCGGAGCTGCGTGGTGATAGCGGAGGAGCGGCCCCGTCTCACTCTCACTCAGGCCTTCTCCAAGCTCTTCAAGGACCTCGGCCTTTCGTCACGCGCCGTCAGCACCGCTTTCGGCTCCAGGGTGAACTTGGCCATCTGCCTACAGGTCGGTTTCCTACAGAAAGACAGAGTTCTTTGTCGTTTGAGTTCCTAATTTATGTCATTGTTCGGTTCTCTTTATCGATTTTTTTTTGTTGATCTTTTAATCATCTCTGCCAAAGAGGTTATGTTTTTACCGTTCGTATATTTGTAAGTGAAACTACATGGGTGGGTTATGACCGAAAGGGGACTGTTGGGCCTTGGTGATGGTTTGCCCTCAACTGAGTACCTTTCCAGTTTGACAGTATTTTGGCAATATTTCAGTGCTAGAAAACCGGTAAACTGGAATTGGTTGAGAAAGTCAGCCATGACTTGGATTACTGAGATTCTTCACAGACCTACTCCAACCTTTTCTCTTGATGAAGACAGAAAAATGTTCTGTACACTTTTCTCAATGTTTATTTCCCTCTCTGTGTCGTCAGGGCACTGCCGGACCAGACCCCTCCACCGTCTATGTTGACATGAAGTCTCTGCGTCACGACAGGTAAGACTGGAGACCAGTGTCACCAGTACAAAGCAGCCGACAAACACATCACCACATGTCCTGAAATAATGACAACAAACATGATGGGTCAGTCCAATCAGACAGAATAAATACACAGGCCATCTTTTGTCCGTGTCTCTCAGGGTGAGACTGGTGGAGCGAGGGGCGCCACAGAGTATTCCACTCATGGAGTCTGGCACTGTAAGTATTGATTTTTGACCAGTGAAACTCATTTTTGCGGCGGTCACACTGGCCACAGACCCAGAGAGGTAATATAAGTGGTTGTAATAACCATAAAGCTAAAGCTTCCTCTTATGCTCTACAAGATCCTGCCGGGAGTGAGGGTCATCATCGTCAACCCAGAGACCAGAGGCCCGCTGGGAGATTCACATCTTGGGGAGGTGAGAGGGCAGAGAGGATAATGGGCTAATGGTATCTGAATGTTTCCCCTGTGTAATGTTTACTCTTAAGATTCTGCAGCAAGAGTGACCATGAGTAGCTTGGTGGTTTCAATCTCAGCGATTGATTTTACTTTTTGTAAAAATAAAAATGTTCAAATGTGTTTTTTATATTAGTTGAATTGGTTTGCTCACGTTGGATCAAACACAGAAATCCTCCAGCCTCTCTGCCTCTTTTTAGATCTGGGTGAACAGTCCTCATAGCGCCAGCGGCTACTACACCATCTACGGGGAGGAGAGTCTGCAGGCCGATCACTTCAACACCAAGCTCAGCTTCGGGGAGCCCCAGACTCTGTGGGCCAGGACGGGCTACCTGGGCTTCATCAAGAGGACGGAGCTGCTGGATGCTAGTGGAGGTGAGAGGAGGACATCTGATCAAAGTTAATACCAATCCAGTGTAATAGTATCAGGACTGCGGAAAATAGAATCATGAATATTTAAGCCATAGATAGGAGGGTGTTTATAATATGAAAACCTATGTAAGTAGATATGTGTATACTAACTCAGTACAGAGTTCCAATGGGGTGTTAAAAAGTGTAAACTTGGCAATCTGCAGAAACCCTGCAGCGTATATCGTCATATCACCTAAGTCCATAACTGTGAGTCATGAAATCCTGTTTCTCCTTTCCTGCATCAGATCGTCATGATGCCTTGTTCGTGGTGGGCTCTCTGGATGAAACGTTGGAGCTGAGGGGGTTGCGTTATCACCCCATCGACATTGAGACGTCTGTGTCCCGAGCCCACCGCAGCATCGCAGAGAGGTGAGGGTCCACCTGTTTCTTTTAAAGTTGTCCTTACACACTTTTATATTTACTGAAAAATACTAGCACTAGACAGAAACTAAATTCAATCCGTGCTTGACACTCCCCCCCCCCGCTCCTTCCCGCTCCTCAGTGCTGTGTTTACATGGACCAACTTGCTGGTTGTGGTGGCGGAGCTGAGCGGCTCGGAGCAGGAGGCCTTGGACCTGGTGCCCCTCGTCACCAACGTGGTGCTGGAGGAGCACCACCTCATTGTGGGGGTGGTGGTCATCGTGGACCCCGGCGTGATCCCCATCAACTCCAGAGGAGAGAAGCAGAGGATGCACCTGCGGGACTCGTTCCTGGCCGACCAACTGGACCCCATCTACGTGGCCTACAACATGTGAACACCTTTCACCCACCGATGCAGAAAACTGAGCCAAGCTCCGAGGACAGACGCGAGGGAGAGAGAACCGGGGGTGCATTCAGTAGCAGCCTGGATGTAAAACCACAGACACGCGTTCAAAACACCAAACCATGTGGGGATGAGAGCACAGTACCAGCACTGGAACGACATCGTGCTTCCCTCTCTGAAACTGTTCCTTCTTTGCTTCCACCTGCTCGATCGCTGCAGCCCAGGTTCACTGGGATTCTTTCTCCTCTCAAAGAGAAGACATATCTGTCAGCTGGAGGAACTTTCATCTTCATCCTCTCTGTGCATCCCACTCCTCCCTCATCGCTCGAGTTCATGTTTTTTATAAGACATTTTTAATTAACTTTCATCAAAGAAAGAAATGTTACACCCCCCCTTCCATTCCTTGGTTTTTAACCCGAACTATTCATCCCTTTGTGTTTTCATTGTTTTAACTCCCCCGTGCGTTCTGAAGGGCAGGAAGGTGGAACTGGAACTGCTGAGAGGAGCTGGAACTTTCCCCTCTTGCACTTTTAAGTCCTTGCACCTCTGAGTCCACTTCCTGTCTCACTCACCTGCCTCAAGAGGACACCCCCCACTACAAGAGCAAATCCACTTCAGTATTAACAAGTGCTACCAGCGAGTGCAGCCCACATGTTACCTTCCCATTACCAGGTGCACCGTGGCTCTCACCTCCCATCGCATACTGTGTTTGTCAGCGTTCACACAAAATGTCCCAAAACACACAATTGAATCATTTTGTTGGTGCGGGAAAAGAAAGAGTCTCTTCATAAACCCACAAATCTGGATAGTAAGGATAAAAGGTATTCTTAATTTACAGTGTAAGTAAGAGTTGATCCATTAGACAGTTCTATGATAGTGCTAAAGAATAATAATTCAGAAATATAACAGGAGAAGAGTCACTTTGCAGTGCTGGGGTTTAGGTGGAGCATTCACAGAGCAGTAGATCGGATGGTCTAGTAGCCTCATGGTTTACCATCACACGTGAGGCAATGCACTGAGTTTCTGATTTTCTGAAAACAAAAAAATACCCAGATCTTTTAAACACCGTGAAGGTCTTTTAAAAACTCTTGCTGCCGTTCACAGGTTATTTCCTGGCTTCTCAAAAACTCTTCCGAACAGAGGACGAATAAATACATCATCTGTTCCTCAGTGAAGAACATCTTTAACCCTTTTCCCGAGCCGCAGTTTATCAATTTATCAGGTTAACTGATAGTAAAGTCTGTTAGATTGAATCCGGACCTGCATCATTTCTCCATCTGTGTTGGGAGGTAGTTAGCTTGTTTTGATAATTTACCATCTTCTAGTTTGAACTGTGATCAGTGATCTGTTAGCTTTGAGTCTGTGCTTAGTTTTCTCATCTCAAAGCAAACAACGTTTTTTTATCTAACGCTGTCGTCCCCGTCGATGAAGTAAATGTGGATCATCAGAAGGCAAGTCAGTGCCTTTTTTAATTGCACCATTGTGACATTCGCAAAAGCCATTTTGATCAAATAGGATCTGGAGAATGAGGACGTTCCTCTGCCTTACTACACCTGAGGGTCTCCAGTACTTCTAACATCTGATCTCACATATCTGGCTGTAATTTTTAAACTGCTCCAACGTTTTTAGTTTTTCTTTTATAGGGGGGAGGGGGTGTGTCTCGTTCTTTATTAATTTTGTTTCAAGCCTTTCTCATTTCATCATTTAAACCAATTCTCTCTGAATGTCTGCAACACAAAAATAAACCGTCAAATCAAACATGAATAGCAAACAGTAAGTAAGCAACTCGTGATTTAAATGGCAGAGTCCTCCTTTAAGAAGGGAGGTCATAATAAATGAGGGTAATAAGGATGTTGTCTGTATACTGTATCTTAGAGGTCAAATACTGTATTACTGGTGTTAATGTGTACATGAAAATGAACTTTGTCCATCGGAACAAAAAAACTTGACTGATATTTCATACTTGACTGCATTTTTTTTATTTAACTGTATCACATTGCAAAAGAGAAAAAAACGGTTTCCGATTATTTTGGCAGGAACAATGTGCACTTTCCCAATATCATTTTGTGCGTGTGCTTATGTCTGTGTGTGTGTGCGTACAAGAAGGAATGTGTGTGTTCAGTTTAACATTGATATTTAGCTTTTCTGGTGCAAACAATGTTTGTTTTTTGTAAGAAAATGATGCCAGAATATTAAACCTTTTTTTTTCTTCTTTTCTTTCTTCCTTTTTTTTTATGTCGCCTCCACTGTATTTTTTTGGTTTTGTTCTTTTCATCCAAAATTGGAATTTTAATATATGTTTTAGGGGTTTCATCAACATTTTCCTGATGTAATCTTTTCTTTATAACTGCACAACTTGTTTAAATAGCTGGTTTGGTTTCCGAAGCAGCTTGACACCGTACAGCACATCTGTAAACCACTCTCATTCAGTGACGGACACTGACCACGTGTATGCAAACCAGTATCTGGGACACGTTATATTCATGAATAACAAACTGAAGCTTCTGAGCTACTGTGTGACAATTGCTTTGTTGCTACTCTTTCAATCCGACGAGTTTGAATAAAGTTTTATAATTTCATTTCGCCCTTCAAGCCTTTTCAATAGACATTGGTGCTATTCAACAAGAGAAAGTTTGACAGGCTTTTTTCCTCCAATGTCATGAAAAACAAGGTTGCTTCCTGGATGCCCTTTTTGTGTGAAAAATAAGTCGTTCTTTTCTTCATGCCAACATCTCCTCACTCACTGCTCAGTTCTAAAACTTCTACCATCACCAGTTTTCATCAGCTCTGAGATTTGATGATAAATCTCCCAATGGGCAACTGCACGAGGACAATGCAAGTCTACGTTTTTTCCATTCGGATATTTCTTTTTTCCAGTTGTCATATAGTGAGGAATGGCGTTCGTTTCGAGCCTCCGACGTTGTTTCTTAAGCACAAAAATGTAAAATGTACATGTGAGGTAATGAAATTAGGATCTTTCACACAAAAGTCACAAAAACTCAAGGGCCCACAATGTATACCTCAACGACTGTCTGTTCACTATGCATCGTCGAGCTGCAGCAAAGACATTCTGAACTAGTCAATGGTGCGATAACTTGTAACATGTCTTACTTGACAAAAACACTGTCACACTGTCATTGGATGTGTTTCATGTCAAATAAAAAAAGATGCTTTGTCAGAGCTTCTGGTGTTTTGTTTTATTTTCTCTGGAAGCCTCGGGCATCAGCTTCTGCCACATGAAAGAATAGCATCTTCCCTCCTCCAGGTGTCAGTCTATTTTTATCTATGACAAAAAAATGATATAAGCTGCTTAATGACATCTTCCTGTCATTTGGAATCATCTACATATTCGCATCTCACCTTTCATTAGAACCTCTCACATATTTAAGACATAATGGAAGCCTCCTTGAATTAGGATGACAGTAATGCACATAGTTCAATTCCATTTACAAACAGAACATTTTTGGGTGAAAATGGGACAAATGGCTTTAGCTGGTTTTCTTTCTTTATACAAAGGTAAATGTTGGAAAATGAATAGAAGTTTCTTACATTTCCAATGAGCCACCCAGTATGCATTTGCAAATATTAAAATAAAGCTGATGACTGGATAAAAAGAAAAACGAATCATCAGTATTCAGAGTATTGATCATAAGTCCATTTGTCTGAATGTGAAGGAAAAACCTTCCCAACAGTCTATTGTTCAGCAGAGATGATTGATGATGACAAACAGGATGTAACCGAGCAGCGTCGGAGTCGCTGTGAACCAAGCGGAGATCGCTCCAGTGTTCAGTCCGCTCGCAGAAGACGCTAATGCTGTCTGACCTGAGCTCAGCCAGTCTGCATACCTGCTGATGCGTGCGTACACCCCGGGCTGCCGAGGACTTCCACATTCTGCGCAGAAGCCCATTGCGCAGGACTTGTGCGCACAGTTTTTTTTAAAATTATTTTTTGTTAATTTAAATAGTGTAAGATACTTTGCAATTAATAATTGATGAAATCACTGTCATTTTTAAGAGTTCAGTATATTGCCCGAATGGGAGATAGTGGGGATTGAACCCAGGACCTTCTTACTTGAGAACGGCTGCTCTATCGACTAGGCCACACGGCCAGTTGACTTCCATGAGGATCTAACCACACTAAGAAGATAGATAAATTATCTTAATATATTCTATGCTGCAAAGCTTCAGAGAAAATATTTTCTACTTTTCTACATATATTTGACAGCCTTACTTAAAAGTTACTTTTTATATTTTTGGATTTTAGATACTGGATGATTTAACATGCTTTAAAAACCTATTGTTAGAGAATAACCCAGTAGTATGCCAGCCTTGTATTCTGACGCCTTTCAAGAATCACAGCCTGCTGCTGCTTGTTTCCATGTGATGTCCTGAGGCTGCCCCCTGCTGGATGCTGGGTTCCTCTGCACTCCAGCTGTTGTCCTGAATGAGCGTTGCTAATGAAAGAATACTGCATAGTCACATGCAGTATGGGTTGAGAGCACAGCATCCTGGTTTAAATGTTACTACCAACACATCTCCTTTGGTACTCTGTGTGCAACAAGCATACTGTGTCAGGGTGAACATTTGAATTAATTCCACTGCATACAGTACAAGCGACACAAAAGTTTTGTACTAACATGAGAAAACTTCCTTCAAAGTCATACAAAACACAATATGGATGATGGGTACACAGTTGTAGAGATGGTAGATACTTGTGTGTTCAAAACAAATGAGCTGTTAAAAGACCTACCTCTCAGTAACCGTCAAGTAGATAAACTACAGGTCTATTAGAAGAATGTAGATAAACCGTTAATATTAGAAGAAGAGAATTTCCTTCTCAAACAGAGAAACTGTCACCACACAGAGGTACTTGTATTGGTACGGTCTGGACACGAAAAACAGGAAGAACGAAGATAAGATTGATATATTTGAGTCTGTGCTTCAAGGTGTTGTGCAGTATTATGAATGAAGTATTAGTCATTTAGCAACAGTGGAAGACGTTTTCAGATCCTTAAATAAAAATATTGCATTGTCTTAGATTTTCCATTACAAGTAAAAATCTGCCTTTATACTTATATCATGTACACACAAACACACACACACACACACAAAATCATTTCGTTATCTCCTATAGTCTACAAATACAGCACATATTATCTTGCAGTATAACTGGGATACTATACTTTACTCAAGTACAAGTATCTCGCCCATAATATGGACATGAACGTGTTCTCTGTATCTTTATTCAACTTTTCTTTTGTTTATTTTTATTTTACTGCCTATTTTATACCTTTACAAGTTCTCATGTCTACCTCATTTGGATTATCTGCTGCTGTAAAAAGTGCATTTCCTCATCTTATCTTAAATTCTACATTTAGACTAATACTAACACAGTACAAAAGTAGTATCAGTAAAGTTCACCTGAAGCATCAAAAGTAAAAGTATCCATTGTGTCGAAACATTAGTAATACTAACCTTCATAAAGTAGGATAAAATGAAAAACTGAGTAAAATACATGGTTACCGCAGCAGGTTAGAAGGAAAAGTTTCTTTCTTCAAGCATGTTTCTACTCCAGACAAATAATTTAGAAAATAGATCCACTGAATGTTTACAAACAATTAAGTTAACAGAAAGTAACCAAACCAACTTACATGAAGGGAAATTTGACCTAGAAACAAATTACTTCACTCAGAAACTAAAGGGCCCCCTCCCTGCTCCCTGCTGCTACTCACTGTCCTGTAGTGAACACTGTGCACTCACAGTCAGAGCCGTCACAAACACAAGGAGAATCTTCAGCTCCATCTTGTTCCAACTTCAGAGTTTTGACCAAGTCCGGCGTCCTCCCTGACTGATGATGTCTTTTGCATGTTTGGCTTGTTTGTCTCTAAATTAGAAAGAAGATTTTTTATTTAGAAGATAAACCCTCAAATAAAAAATGTCCACAGTTGCACCTGCCTTTGTTGCCCAACTGTTTAGTGATTTTGTTGCCACAATGTTTAGATGAGGCAGCTGTTTTGTTGCCTTCTCTGTAGAGGCAGCTGATTTTGATAAACATTCATAATGTGTAAATAATCTCCTTAATTTTTTTTAATGTTTGAATAATTTGTGCAAATGGAGATCAAAGTGACTAAATTAAAGCATTCATTTATAGCATGTCTATTGTAATGACAGTGATGGTAAATGTTAATAATGGACAATTAAAAAGGGCAACAGAGCTGCAATAACAGACACAAACAGCAGGTTTTACATGAGTCACTGATAGCAAAGGTACAACAGTACTTTAATATTCAAAATTATTTAAAGTTCACAAGGCACTAACATTTATTGGCTAATGATACATTAATAACAGCTTCTCCCCATCATCATTTCAGACTAAAGGAATAAAGTCATGGCAAATTTGAATCTTTTTATGTAACTCTTTGAAAAGAAAGCAGTGTTCCAGTTTCAGTCGTTAAGTATCACTGTCCTGCCACATTGGTCTGTACCAGATTGTTACACATGGTTTTATCAACAGCATGAAGCACATTTCTACCTATTTTATTGGTATTATTTTACCCTTTCAACTTATTTTCCTAATTTTAATACAGATTTTAACCTTTTAAGTGCTTTTACTTCTTCTATTCTAGTCTTTTTAATCTTTTAATTTTCTAATTTTTTTTTAATGGTTGCTTGTCCCCGTACAGCCTATTGAATCTACCTCTGTGTATGACATGTGGTTTATGAATACAACTGCCATGACTTTAATGAATCATAATATAAATAAAACCTTAATTTGATTGCATGGGATATAATTGTCATATAGGAATATATTTGTATGTGTATTTAAACTCATCAGTTTTCTGGAACAGGCCTGTGACTGACATCCAGCACATTCCAGCACATTCCAGCACAACAAACTCACCCAAGTCTGAAATAACCATGAGCATGTTTTCTGCGCACGGTCTCATCCCTGCGCCTCTATACAGTATAATTGACCTCTGTACATTTTAGCGGAGCGCACTCTCGGGTTTGGAGGCTTCAGGCCCAAATGACCTTTAGGATTTCACCGAACGCACCCGCCGACACTCCCCTCGCATTTTACCGAGAGTCATCAATTATGCAGGGAAACTGAAGGGGGGGGAGAGATAGCGGCAACAATATGGCGACAACCGCAGTTTCTCCCCAATCTCTTCCACATCTGCAGTCCTGCCACAGCTCTCCGGATTCATTGTAACGCCGGCAAAGTGAGTATCCATCTTTTGTAACCGTTTGACAAAGGGCTGCATGGGATGTTGGGCGAGGGTGGATTTTTCTCCTCGTCGGTATCCGTGCGTAAATGTCGCAGAGCTGCACACTTCTCTTTTTGGGGGGTGCACCGGGATGGAAGGAGAGGAGGTGTCTTCGTTCGCCGAGCTAATCCATCCTGCCGGACTGTAGCGCAGGAGGGGAAACCGATTTATCTGTGTTTTGATATCGATGACAAGGATTTTTTTATGGGAATAACGGTGTCGTCGAGCAGCCGATGCATTAATTAGAGCGTTAGAACATGCCTCGAAGGTTCTAGGCTTCAGGTAGAGCGCTGTCTGACAGCTCCGGCGCAAAAACACCACTGGAAAAAAAAACCAACCTGCTCTTTCTCTTGCAGCTTTATCCGCACATTTGGTTTCTTTTACACCTCCGGATGACACCATGCTGCACCTGATTCACCACCAGGCTTCCAGAAAGGGGCTGATGCTATGTGAGTAGCCTGATCCTCCTTCCATCATGTGTAGCTGTGCAAATCTGTCCTCCAGGTGATTTTTTTTTGTGTGTGTGTTGGTGTGGCACCGCCGTGGTGGTGGTCGTGTTTGTCCTCGGGACCGTGTCGTGTTGGAGACGTGTGTCTAAGCTGCCGTGTAGCCTCGTCAGTCGAGGCTCTATCGGTGCACGGACGGAGCCCTTATTGATTTGGCAGCCGACATGGCTCCACGGGTGTGGTGCGGATCCTTCAAGGCGACGCGCTTAAAACTCACAGGGGGAAAACAAAAAACGGGTTTAACAATAGAGGGCGATCACACATGTGTATTGTGACACTCGTGACTTTGACGAACACACGGTCGCGTTTATACTCCGGTGTGACATTTTCCAACATACAAACCACCAACTGCAGCAATGTTAATTCTACCGATTCGTGTAGCGGGCTCAGCGCAGTGTAGCCTCCAGCTTCTCTCTCTATCTGTGTGTGTGTGTGTGTGTGTGTGTGTGTGTGTGTGTGGCTGAGCAGGACTTGTCTTTTCAATATTATATATTCGCAAAGCACATAATGGTGTCCACGGGGCCCTCCCTTCTTTAATTAACAGCTTATAGTAAACAAGGCTGCATTTCTGCCAAATTAAAAAAGACCGAGAAGGTGCTAGAAGGTTATCGAGGCTTCTTCTCTGTAGGAGAAAAAAAAGACTCTGCATGGCCAAACCATGATGTAGAAAGGAATGTGTGGCCCCATGGTACACAACAGGATGCTTGTAGTCACTAGATAACATTGGAAAGGGATGAAGGATAAACTGCTGCAGGCCTGAATGCGTCGGGAGCCGGGCTCCAGCACGAAGGGGCCTGCTGCTGCTCCATCCGCTCACATCGGGCAGGATTTTTGACTCTGTATGGACCCTGCATGTATGCAATCGAGCGTGTCCGAGCGTGTGCATGTGTGCATGACTGTCTACATGTATGTATGTGTGTGGTGTGTGTGTGTGTGTGTGTGTGTGTGTGTGTGTTCGTGCGCGCTCCGTGTGGTGCTGAAGCGGACAGCGCCAGCAGAGCAGCAGAAGGCTCAGTGACTGTGAGGTTCCGGGGTCCATTTTAAATCAGACGTCTTGGTTCACAGGCTGCATGTTGCACACACACTCGCACACACAGACACACACACTCACAGACAGAGTGGAGTCTTATCCTGTGTGATATCAGCTTCTGCACGTCGGGCATGTTTAATTAGATTGTGTTATGCAAGAGGGGAGCAGGCAAGTGACAGGCCTTGTGATTATGGCTGATTGGGCTGTTAAAGGCTGGATCCACCTTCCTCTCTCCCCCTGGAAAAAAACAAAGGCTCCTGAGCAGCCGGATACAATGGGTGCAATATAACGCAAAGGAAGGGGAAGGGTCTTGTGTGGAGAATGTGCCAAAACATCTGATTATCTGAGTAGATTTATCATCCTTCAAATAGCCAGTGTGTGTGGGTATCAGGTGGGGCTTCGTTTCCCCGGGACACCCCCTCTCCTCTCACCCTCAGCTCTGCCTCACATTAGTACATTGACCCTGAAATGTCCTGCAGCTTGAACAGTTGTCATGTAACCATCATACCCCTTTTACATCTGAGTGTGTTGGAGAGCGGCTCCACTGAGTCACGCAGGCATTAAGCATGCTGTGCTCTCCGTCAGCCGTTCTGCAGCTATTTAAAAAATCATAAGCAGTTAAAAAAAACTCAAACGGCTCTGTTGTCTTCATCATCATGTGACTCAGAATTTGCTTCCAGCACTGGGTAAAAAAAAGTTGGACCATAATTAAACAGACCATTAAAACTGTTGGTGCCTGAATTCAACACCAGGCATAAGTGGTGGAAAATGTCTCATATAACTTAATATTATTTTAAAGTTTTTGTACTATTCTATTTGAATTACACTTAGGAGATTTAATGTGACTTGTCAGCCTCTGTTCACAAAATAATAGCATATATATATATATAAAATAAAGCTGTTTCATCAACCATAAAATGTATGAAATGATCTTTCTAAAACGACCTGAACTCATGTTACAGAAACACTTCTGACATCTGCCGAAATTGAACACCTACAGTGATACATCACCCAAATCCTTAGATTTAATTGTAAATCAGGAAGTGAGCAGGGTTTAGGTAACTTGTTAAATATAATGTAGAACATTATACTGTACAGTTTTCGTTAATTCTGCTCATGTTTCTACTTTTTGCTTTTAGGTTCCTCTCTGCCTGTATGAATCTTAAACGTTGACATATCAAGATCAAATCAACTTAGTTTTCTTTAGTTTTAACTGTTTGCACAAAATATACGATGTTGTAAGAGATAATCTTTAATCGTTCTTTCTCTCTCTATATATATATATATATATTTGTCCATTGGCAGCAATTTTGAGACACATTGTTTCATGTAAACAATTTAACAATGTGGATGGACAGACACACAGAGAGAAAAACATGGTTTGTTATGTCATCTGCTAGAAAAACATTTCTTTATTAAACAGCTGTAGTGTGTTTTTTACATTAACGTATATCAAGGGAAACCAGCAAATTGTAAAATGTACATTTTGTACATAAATGATGTGGCAGGAGTGCAACCTTCAGGCTATGTTGTCCTATGTTGTCTAATTTGTGTTCTTTCACCCTCTCTCTTGTCACATTTCCAAACTTCTTCTTCATGGAGATATATTTTCTAGAATTGTTGATGAAAAAGTAATATAGCTGATTTAAAGAAACGTTGAGTAAGATGCTTATCATATCAGCTGCGAGCTCCCTTTTCTTTAGAGAGTGATTCAGGCAGTCCATGCAGATCGGCCTGTTGTTTGACTTTTCTTCTCTGTCTTCACTTCCTGCAGAGCTGTTACTGTGGATGGTACAAACCTAAAGACCAAGTAGCTGCAGGATGAAAACATGGCTTTACCCCTTATTGCACCGCCAGGACCTAATAGCTACAAGAAGTTTACTGTGGAATCTTTGGCAATCATTGAGCAGCGCATCGCTGAGGAGAAAAACAAGAAGCCACCCAAGCAGGACAACAGCTACCGTGATGACGATGACGAGAACAAGCCAAGGCCCAACACCGACCTGGAGGCTGGGAGGAGCCTGCCCTACATCTACGGGGACATCCCTAAAGGAATGGTGGCTATACCATTGGAGGACCTGGACCCATTCTACCTGAACTCTCAAAAAGTGAGTTTACAGAGACCTGAAACACATACACATGACGAGGTCATAAAAAAAGTGGGGCTGGGTATTAATCCTCAGCACTGACCTAAATGAAGGATGTCTATGTCCAGATACAAAGTGATTTCATTGATACGCGTATTCAAACATTAAAAATAATCCCCAGTGCAGTATATGATCGGTATTTGTCCCTGTCCCTCAGGCTTCCGAGACCTCAATTACAAATATACACTGTGGAAAAACTCATATTTCCTGTACTGTTGCCATTGGCACTTATAATTACAAAATACCATATCACTTCATAAATACAACTGCTCAGCTATTGTGTTATTTTACCTTAAATAAATAAAGGAAGCAATGATTGTTAGGTACAAAGCACATTATCTAAAGCATTTGAGCTTGTGTGTGTTTGTAATTTAAATCCAATCCCAACAGGAAAAATCTACATATATTGAATTATGAATGAGCAAGTGTCTCAGGTGAAAATTTGACTTAAATGGATCAGCATACATTCAGACTTATGATGTCCTGGTGAGTCATACATGATGGCAGGAGGTTACGCAGACAGGTTTAGAAGCATTGTGTGTCATGTGATGGTCGGCCTCCAGGTGGATTGTGGATTATTTTACTTTGTGATTAGGTTGCAGATCGTAATTAGGTTTTGCTCCTTGAAGACCTTTGGGGAGTGTGAGAGTTGAGCACTCGAGCTGTCGAGTGTGGGACGTTGGTGTATATCTCTCGTGTGCTTGCAGGGCTTTGGGGAAAAGGTCAGATGCGGTAACTGTTGCAAGGCTTGTTCCACATGACAGACTTTTCTAATTGTTAAAAAATGAATCTATGGCAACGGAGAAGAGCAGCAGCTGCAGCTGTGTGAGGAGTCTGGTTTTCTTAAAGTAAACACGTGTCTCTCTGGGGTTTCTGTCATGTCTGACGCCCAGTGGGAGGGCGACTGGGCGACCTTGAGAGTCTCTGAATCATCATATGTACCTGTCGACCACAACTATTTACCTCATCTTACCCTTGTTGGACAAACTTGTCTCTGGATAAAATATTTAGAAATATATACCCACAGGTATTAAAAGAGGGAATTGAAAGATGTTTTTTATTGCAGCCATTTAAGAGACATCTATATATGCTCTAGGATGCTCCTGTGTTCTCAAAGTGAGAACCTGTTTGTTGCTTTAAGAAGAGGCAAGAATGGTTTATCATTAATCTTTTTTTTACTTCAGCATTAATCAAGATGTAAAGTGAAGTCCGTTTAATGCTGCTGTGTTTCTAACGGGACTGAGCAGAATCTTCCACCATGGCAACAATTGTTTGTTGTCTATTTTTATCAAAGAATTATGTAACAAAATTGGCATTTTTATTCAAAATGGTTTCCTCCAATCACATTTGCTTTTAAATATGGCTGCACTTTCGACAACGGTGTTGTATAACTCCACACAGTGTACCTTAAAATATATAAAGAGAAAAACAAGCTCGGAATCCGCTTAGTCATCATCATTAGCTGAACAGGTTTATTTAGGGAACGTGTGTGTGTGTTCTCTCTCTGTGTGTCTCATACATGACACTGAGCATACTGACTGTTATGGAACAAGCGGTCCAGAACATAACGAGGAGACACGATTCAAGTGATTCGAACATGTCCAGCATTACGTGGGACTGTTGATGAATTCACTCACCAACACACAGCTCTGTCTCTCACTCCACACACGTCTGTGCGTTACTGCCACGGATACGTGCGAGTCATGCAGGCTCATGTTTAGCTTCTCGTCTCTGCTCCTGCCTCCTGCCTCCTGCCTCCTGCCTCCTGCCTCCTGCCTCCTGCTCCTGCTCCTGCCTCCTGCCTCCTGCCTCCTGCCTCCTGCCTCCTGCCTCCTGCCTCCTGCCTCCTGCCTTCTTCCAGCAGCCCTGTCGGCTCTCAGCTTCAGGCAAATCTAATTACGGCCCTCGATCTTGTCTCGTCCTGATGCCAAAGGGGGCCGACGCTGCCTGGATCTGGCAGCTGTGACGTCAGATCAGGTGGTGACCTTGATGGGAGAACGCTGCTCTGTCTGTCTTTGTCACTGAACAACTGTTCTGGTTACATTCTCTTGGAGGGAGGAGGAGGAGGAAGAGGGGGTGGGGGGGTACAGGTACACAAATAAAAAGGAAAGCTGTTCATCTTCCTTATCTCAAATCTTCAGTTGGGTAAGTTTTATGAAGGTATCATAACTGAGAGAGTGGACCGGCATCAGGCCCCCTCCCTGCCTCCATGGTGGCCTCAGCAGGTGCCAAGCTGAGGCAGGCCAGGTCAGCCTTGGCGAGGCCGATGGACCCGATCATTTTTGAGGCGAGGGGAAAGAGAGAACGACAGAGGAAGGGAGGGGCGGGGAGATGAAGTGAGGACAGGGATGAAAAAGTGACATGTGCCAGGATGCATGAGCACACGTTCTCTCCTTGTGCTGCAGTCAGGTTCACTGAAATGTGTTATACTGGGGAAGACGGGCGGGTGTGTAAGAAGAGCCTCCTTAATAACAAGGGCTTATATCTTTTAAATTTGAAATATAATCTGAGAAATTTCATGAAGATTTCCTCCATCATACATGTGCATGTGTCTGATGAGGAGAGGGGACATCTGCTCATTTGTCACCTGAATCACAGATAATGATTTGCACTGATGTCACCCCGGAGATTGTTTGTGACAGAGCATGTTGTATGTTACGTTTGGTCTTAAAGAACACGTCAGCAAATCACATGTAGTGGAAATCATATATTCTCCAATGAAAATCCAGAGGAATATAGACATAATTTTACTGTTGGCACCTAGCATGATAGCTTAACCCTATGCCATTGCTGCATTTATATGTGTGTGTGCATGTGTGTGTGTGTGTAAATGAAAGGCCATTAAACCAAGTCCATTTGCCATTTACCACAAGGGTTGAAAGAAGGGGCTCTTTGAATGGCTGCTGTGGCCCTCATGGATGCAGATGCTGCAGCCCTGCCTGATGGCTGAAGCCTCTGTGTCAAAGCCGCTCTGTCTCCCTGTCTCCCGCCCGCCCATCCCCCCCCCTCCCCTCATCTTCTCCGTCTTCTGCCCAGCTCCCTCGCTCGGGCTCCCACTGTCCTGCTTCTCCTCAGCCGGCTGCTGATACAGTTGCTGCCTGCCCGCTTCACTCGCTCGCTCTCCGTCTCCCCCCAGTTTATTTTTTTCCTGCCTTCCCTCTCCTCCCTGCTCCTCCCTCAGCTCTGGATTATGAAATTTTCAGTAGCTTTGCAGCACTTTAGTCATGCGTTACAAAAAAAGCCTCCCTACATATAGAGCAGTTGTGTGTGTGTGCGTGTGTGTGTGGATGACAACATTGGTTTGCTCATTTTTCAGTTTTGTGCATGCTGGTGTGTGTGTGTGTGTGTGTGTGTGTGTGTGTGTGTGTTTGTGTATATGTGTGTGTTTGTGTGTGTGTGTTAGCTCAGGGGTAATGGTTATTCACATGCACACGATATACAGTATGTGTTGTATTTCATGGAAATATCATGCTACCAGCAACTGGGACATTTCCAAGTGTGTCATTGTAGCTGACAACAGTGCTGACTGGGAATGTTTACAATCTATATGAGAGTGTTAACACTGGAGGGGGAGGCTGCTGCTCTGAGCAATAAATAAGCTGGAGAGTAACATTCTCTAAAGATGTTTCACTTGGTTGATCTGAGCTGACTGTAGAATTCAGTCAAATAATTATCAGAGGGTCATGTGACAGACCTGTGCCTCGTCGTCCTGCAGGCAGAAATATTCTTTGTTTCAGGTTCATGTTCGTCCATGAGATGTTTATGTTTCTAGTCAACAACAACCCACACGTGCACCTTGGAAATGCACAGCATACATGTCAGAGTCATGTGACACCATCATGAGGTCTCTTACTGTACGCCTCCTCTCCAGCTCGTCCTCCTCGTTCCTCCTCCTCCCTCCTGACTCTGCTGTCTCCAGCCTTCAGCACTGAACTGGCAACTCTGCAGGGCTTAATGTAGTGAGGGAGGCCTTGTTAAAAGCACCAGCGCCCGTATCACTTGTGCAAATGCACATAGGCTCATTAAAGTTTCAAGCAAATCGCCATGTTTTATTTAAGCAATTATGAGGTTATCCACAGAGAGAGGCTTGCCAGCTCCTCTCGGTCTGTGCTCGTTCCCTTCCCTACAAACCACGGAAGCCATGATGGGCAGGATAGCACTGAGTGACTGGGACAACGCGCCGACGTTAGAAACATCCTGGCAGCCATTTTCACTCTATTTCAAACGCATTTCGGCTCATTCTACGTGACACAAAAAATACACAGCGTACCACTTTATAAGCAAATGCCCACTTTATCTTTTATGAATAACCTCACATTTGTATGAGTTATGTATGCTGTGATATATATGCAGTGAACCCGCATGAAATAGGATGACAAATTCTGTAGTAGCAGTCTGTACTGTATGCATATTGTGATCTGATTATCATCTAATAATACTGTCTTTCTCTCTCTCCTTCTCTTCACAGACATTTATAGTGCTAAATAGAGGGAAGACAATCTTCCGTTTTAGTGCCACACCTGCCTTGTACTTCATAAATCCTTTAAATCCGGTTAGGCGAGTAGCTATTAAAATTTTGATACATTCATATCCTTTTTAAAAATGGGTCTTAACAGCGGAGACAAGAGTTTCCTGTCCATGTGTATTATTCATGATGTTCTGTCTTTCTGCGTGTACCGCTATTGATGTTTCCTGTGACTGTTGCTACAGGAGAGGATACAGACGCTCGCTATGATACAGTCAGATTCAGGGGGCTACCCTAAGAGCGTACAGGAAGCCGTGCGGTGGCCATTTTCTCATTAAATGGAGAGGCTCGCCAATATGATGAGTCATCCTTAGCAGTAATCTAGACCTCCTCAATAAGTCAATTATGGTTTTACTCTGTGGCATCCATCACTGTACCAACACCGAGCAGCTGATTTCTTTTAACCCCCGAGAGAGCGAGAGAGCAGTAAATAAAACCTCAAGAGGTGGAGGAGCCATTTCCATAAAGTAGGTCAGATCCGTCCAGCGATTTACCACACGATGAAAATGACACTGAAACCGATTCCCTGATTGATAACGGGACGGATCCAGCAGACGTCGGCTGGCCAGAGTTACAGCATCAAAATCAATGCAGCGCAGACAGAGATGTTGTCTCTTTTAATTAATTTGCTTCGTCTTCATCGATAAAATCTGGGACCCACATTATGAATTAACAACCTAACCAATGACAGGTCAGTCAGGCATTTATCAGGTGTTCCAGTGTTTATTCTAATAGCGGCTGCTGTAGCCTCGAGCCGCGTGCATATGTCATATCGCTCTGCTAGTTGCTACGACCATTTTATATATGTGTGGAGAGCTGTTAGCTTCTAATTGTATTTAATTGGATAAATGTAGGTATACTTAAGTATAGGATGATCCATCAAAAATACTTTAACAGTTTACATGGGAGAAAAGAGATGATCTCTTGATATGCAAACAGCCTAGATAATATGTTTTTTACGTTATTTAGTAGATCAAGAGATAAAAATACACAGTATTTCAACCTGGAATTGAATCGTTGTTTTTTATTATTTTTCTATTTAGTTCCAGCAAAACATTAAGAGAAGATTTTACTTCGTAAGAGTAGATGTGGATTTAACTGTCCTTAAAAGTTTGATTTTGAATTCTTATATTAATCCCAAACAGTACAATACAATTAATTGTAGTAATACAGTTGCATTAAATCTTCAAAAACATATAACAGTGAATGAATTAACAAAAACATATATCAAAAGATAAAATATAAGCCTGTACCTACAGGACAAAACATTAACATCACATCTTTCCAAGTAAAATAAATTATAAAGATATGATAATGTGACACAATTGTCTTGATACAATGATATTTACAGCACATTTATATTCACCTTCCACCAGTGTGCAATGTGAGTGTTCTCACGCACTGCAATGCTGGCAGTAACAACAAAACAAAACAAACCCTTTGTAACAGTTTTATATTTCTGTCGCTACATTAACCTAATTTCTACCCATCATTAGCCACGAGCCACAGCTCTAACCACCACCTCTGATTACCCTTAAAGAAAGTTCCCGGTTTCTCCTTGTTTCTTTTTTTGCGTAAAGCCTCTCTGCACTGAAAGCCTCGCAGCTGTAAACCCTACCGTAGTTTTGGTCATGCCATTGTATTTCCACTAAATATATACCATTTAAATATTTCATGGGGGAAATAATGGCTTTTGTGGTGCTGGGCGCACATAACCACCTCCTGTAAAGTGCTAGGAGTAGATTTTTATGACATTAACCCTTTCCATGTCGCAGACTGACTGGACCAGAGAAAACACATAACAATGCAAACTGGAGAAACAGTAGAGATGTTGTATAGCTTTGATGATGCTTATTATGTTATTTTTATTATTACTGTTAATATTAATCTGATTTTATGTTATGATGTTTGTGTTCCCCTCTACTATCCATATTTTCCTTAACCTGCTCCTCACTCTTTTCAGCATGATCATAATGTGTACTATTTTGACCAACTGTATATTCATGACCTTTAGTGATCCTCCCGAGTGGTCAAAACAAGTAGAGTAAGTACACTTCTCTTTCTTCAATAAATTCATGCTAAGAAGTATCCCCAGTTTGTGCCTCCCTAACTATTCTAGTAACAACCTGGGCAAAAATTGGAAAATAATAACACAATAAATTTGAATGAAAATATACAAAGTCAATGTTAGCATGTTGTTTTTCTCAACTCCCTGCCGTGAGTATTTGTATTTTGGTATATTTGGTTCGACTATGGTCTGATGTAGTGTGGCAATGACTCAAATGTACCGTATATTGGATGCACAAGCTGGGGTTGATCATCATAGCTAACTCTACATGAGAAATCGTTGAGCTAATTCATAGCTTTTTTTTTAAACAATTTGCTTAATTAAAAACAGTTTATTTTAGAGTTTTGTCTGTCTCCATGTTTCTAAATGCATCCCATGACCTACACTCCACTCTGTCATATCCTGAGTGTTTCAACAGCTAATGAGGACGCAGAAATTCATGAGTGAGCTTTGATCGAGCCCGGTGAACTGATTCTGTCAACACTTTTGTCTTTCAGGTACACATTCACAGGAATTTATACATTTGAGTCGCTTGTAAAAATCACGGCACGAGGATTCTGTATAGACGGGTTTACATTCCTCAGAGATCCATGGAACTGGCTGGATTTCATGGTCATTTCGATGGCGTAAGTATTTCTCTTGTGATCAAACTTGTCCCTGGATAATGAAATGATATCGTGTGCACAAATATTGCCATTGTTTTATATAAAGTGGGAGGGTAAAGAAAGTGAGATTTAAGTGCTTCAGATGATTGTCCATCTCTCTGTCTTTCTTTTTCTTCCTTCGTGTCTGATAACTCATCTCCTGCGTTTCCTCCATCTGAGACTTCTCTGGTCTTTCTCTTTGGGAATTGAAGGTTTCCATCTGCGGCCTCCCTGACAAGAGTCATCATATCTCATCTGACTTGTCCTCTTCTCGTTTTCTAACTCTCCTCTTCATTCACCTATCCTCTCTTAATGTGCCGGAGTCTGCAGCATCCAATTTAAGGCCCAGTATTTCCTGCTGTCGACCACATGTCACATAGTTTATACCACAGATTTACCTGCCTCCATTTGGGCATATACTTACCCAGAAACCATCCGCACCTTGTAAAACACGACATCTTAACTGTTTGTAGAGCTGTCACGTAACCCGTCTGTGTGTAACTTTATCTTTTTCACCTCATATCTTCATGTAAATAACGAGCTGTTGTAACTTTGGTTTGATCCTGCAGGTATATAACAGAGTTTGTAAACCTAGGCAATGTCTCAGCTCTGCGCACGTTCAGGGTGTTGAGGGCATTGAAAACTATTTCTGTAATTCCAGGTAAGACAGGATGGGGCGGGTACGGTGGGGGCGGGGTCGGTGTTAGGTGTGTGTGTCTTTCTTTCCTTTTACCTTCCACCCTTCTCCTCAGTGGACAGGCTCTGTGAGTGGCGTCGTTTCCCTCCTGGTTCGGTGGTGTTGTGCTCTTGGCGTGTGTGGTTTTTGTCATCGTGTTTGTTCTGTGTGTGATCCTTCCCCTATTTCAGATATATAACAGAGTTTGTGGACCTGGGCAATGTATCTGCGCTGAGAACATTCAGAGTTCTCCGAGCATTGAAAACTATCTCTGTCATTCCAGGTGAGACTCAGTTTAAACACTAAGGCTGATCCTCTCACCCTTTCTTTTCTACTCACTATTATTATGATTACGATTATGATTTAAGTAACAACTGAAGAATTGGAGACAACCATTTTTTGATTTATTTTTCCTCCAAAATTATCAAAAATGGTACTAATACATTTTTGATAGGCTTTGCAGTCTCCTCTAGGGCCATCCAAAGTGTCTGCACTCTCTTCTGCCCCACTAGCACTCCCATTGCAAGGCTCCTTTCCAAGGCAGCTGTGTTTCTCTCTACAAATAGCTTTAACCCACTCCTGTCACCAGCTTCCACATTGACAAAATCCCCTCTTCGTATTAAATAAAATTGTCGACAGAATCAGGTGTTACACATACGGATCAACTAAGAATAGATTAATGCTTCTCAAATTTGCCTGCAATCCTTCTAGTTGTTGGATTACAAATTGAATGTGCAAATTAAATTAAAGGATCAATAATTTTGTTGCACATTTCCACCAGTGATTGAATTGGAGTTAGGAGATCCCATGGTTTTTGGGCTCAAAAACCAACCTGGTGTATGTAGATGTTCCCATGAGAAATGGCGTAGCTCTTAGTGAGAAGAATACACCGGTTATTTATGTATGAAGACTGCCAAGCCTAGTTTGTGAACATATCTCTTATGCTGCATGATGCTTTTCAGTCACTTGCTTCTTACAATATAAGCCTAACAAGAGCTTGGCTGACAAATGGCATTGAAAGTTTGATTTGCCCTCTTCTGTTTTTAGTTTGGTTATTGATTTTCTTTCTCTCTTTTTTACGACCTACTTGAATGGTATACCACACAGGAAAAAGTGTGCCCCTATTCTAGAGGCTGGGGTCGCAGATGGAATGGTTGAATGACCTATTGACCTTTGTGAGTGACGCTGGCCATACATCTATCTTTCTATCTATTGATAGAGGTCGTTGAACAGATGTCGTGCTCACTCAAAGGAACCACACATTTAGTCTGTGATGTGCAAAGATAAGGGGATCGTTTTGGGAAATAGAAAAAAATACAGAAGTGTAAAAAAACAGTTTTATTGGGGTTACCTTATGTGTCTGACATTTCTTAGCTCTGCGACCTGTGTTTCCAATTATTTCTGAAAGAAAGTAGCTCAATTTTGTGATGTCACAACGTAGCTATATGCATATATATATATATATATATATACAAGACCGCTGTTGTTTAGACTTCTAGACTAAAGAACCATGAAATCAGACATTTGAATAAGCGCATTCTTATAAACTGTGTATTTTGAGAGATAAGCAAGTTTAACTTTAATAGTTCAGTTAAATCCTTTAGAACTGAAACTAAGGATTACAATGATTTATTCGAACACATACTGTTGACCTGCAATTTGGTCAACTGATATATCTTCTGCTCGCTGAACACAGTCGGTCTGAAGAGCCACATGAGAGCACATTGACCAACATTAGTGTCTTTAATGGAGAGGAGCAAAGGCCCAAAAGGATTTATTGGTAGGCTCTTTTGCCGTTGCTAACGGGCCTTCAAAGCTGCTAAATCTCGAGTGAAAGTCACTTAATTGACAACACTTGTTGCCAGCTTATGGATGTGGGCCACTTCAGGCAATGATGCGGCACGTCTGGCCTGTACAAAATGGACATGACCCTAAAGCTGCCCACTTTTGGATTAGCGAATGTGGCCAAATATCCCAAAAGAAACATGCAGTGCTCTGGGCAAGGTGTAATCTGGATGTGAAACTAAAGTGGCCTTTGTAATAAATGGTGAATATGCCCCAAACAGCACAAAACAATTCAGGGCTACCTTTGGTTGACATGTGGTATTGGTATGGCTTACTTGTGGCCCATATCTGGCAAACAGGTGTGGACCACCGAGGTGCCATGATTGCACACAGCATGTTGGTTGGATGACAGTGTTCGGTATGGGCCAAATCTGGACCAAACATGTTTGGCTGTGTGGGGCTGGTCCGGCACAAATACTCTGCAAACTGTTGTTTTACACTCTTATGTATTTTATAAAGATTAGACAGATCAATGGATGTAGTGAGCTGTAGAGCTGCTGGTCAGTTGAATTGTGTTAGGCTTAGCTTGACTGTAGGTTTAATGGACAGGCCTGATTGGCCTGATCCCAATCAAACTCTCTGCCGGAGAGTCAGCAGGTCAAATATATTTATTTTACAATAAATCATCAAGGCCTGTAGTGGTGGAGTGGAGAAATGTTTATATTTTATAAGGTAGTTTTAATGAAGCTAACAGTATCTAATGTGCTGAGGAAGGCATACTTTCAGATCTGAACAGATTATAGGTTTTTTAATATAATTCCCTCACAAATGATATTTTAACTTACTGTGTAAAGTTATCTTACTCGATTTTTCCAAACTAACGGAGCTCTTACTGAGATCATGTGAATGTGCAGTTTTAAATTTAGAGCATATTATACATGTGGATACAAGATGTACAGCTGGATAAAGCCCACTGTACCTGTAGAGGTCAAACACATAAAGTGGGTCCTCCTGCTTCCATGTTTGAGTTCCTCGTGGAGCCAGGTGAACACAGCCAGAGGAGGCCAGTCTGCAAGGTAAACGGGTTTTGTCTGAAGTGAAACGGTGGATGAGACAGACTGCAGGGTCGCGGTATGGGGAGTCAGTGCTTTTCCAATGACACCTTACACAAGACAGTTCAAGAAAGTGCCCACACACTGGCACTGGCATTGAATTGCTCCTGTTCAGCCTTGGAGTTTAAATGACCTGCATGTGGTTTCCACTCCCCCTCCCCCTGCCTGTGCCTCTGTCCCCCTCATGGCCCCTCGTTGTGCTGCTGTGCTCTCTTCTTTACAGTTTTCCTTTCACTTTTCTACAGTCTTCCCCCTCTTTTCATTCTGGCAGTGAAACGCCAGTAGTTTTAATTCGACCATGTTGCAATCTTATCCTTATCTGGATAAATCTGAAAAGAGTGGGAAGGCTGTTTGTTTTGTTCTTAGAGATGTCATGTATGTAATCTGTCAGTTTTGTGCAAAATGTATTACTACCTATTCTTCAATTTACTTATCAATTTGATCCATACAAATGATCCCCTGCAGAAGTTTATCACACAGTTAGATTTAGATGTAGATATATTATTACATAGATAATTAATTAATTTAATGAGAATGTAAGATACTATATTTATTTATATTTTATGTAAAAGCAGGATAGTGTTGCCACGACATTAAAAATGTCATATTACCCAGTCATAGAGCCCTATAAGGGATTAGCATGTTAGCATAGTAGCAGTATATTAAAGATAATTCCTAGTTGATACGCCAGATATTAATTATGATCATAACTGGGGCATCAGCAGCTCCTGCATCACCTGCCTTGTTTGTGTACGTCTATGTGTGAACGCCTCCAGGACTGAAGACCATCGTCGGCGCCCTCATCCAGTCTGTGAAGAAGCTCTCGGATGTGATGATCCTGACCGTCTTCTGCCTGAGCGTCTTCGCCCTCATCGGCCTTCAGCTCTTCATGGGCAACTTGCGGCACAAGTGTGTGGTCTGGCCGATCAACATCACCGAGAACTACCCATCCGGCGGCAGCAAGGGCTTTGACTGGAAAGAGTACATCATGAACGACAGTAAGTGGAGACCGGGCTTTGCCAACGGTGAGCTGGCATCAGTCGAGGAGCACGAGTCAGCCCATATGCTGGAGGGAGAAAACAATATGTCGTTTTTGGCCCCGGAGAGACAAAAAGAATGATTTTGAAATGCGCTAAACTGAAGACGCTTTAGCAAAGTAGAATCGGAAAAAAATTGGACTGAATGGATTTTCAGACCATTGCAGGATAACAAGTGTCGCTGAAGCAGAAGGTGAAATGACTCATTATGGCTGTGTGTTATTTTTCTGCAGCCAACTTCTACTTCATCCCTGGCCAGTTAGACGCTCTTCTCTGTGGGAACAGCTCTGACTCTGGGTGAGTTGCCTCCTCTGAACGCTGCTGATCCAAGACCTGCTGTAGCTCTTCTATCTGCCTGTAGTCAGATTACATTAGAAGTAAATATCGCTGGGTGCCCTCTTCTCTCACTCTCTCTCTCTCTCTCTCTCTCTCTCTCTCTCTCTCTCTCTCTCTCTCTCTCTCTCTCTCGCTCTCTCTCTCTCTCTCTCTCTCTCTCTCTTTCTCTCTGTCTCTATCCCTCAACCCCAACCCACAGCCGCTGCCCGGAGGGCTTCACATGCATGAAAGCTGGGAGGAATCCGAACTATGGCTACACCAGCTTTGACAGCTTCGGCTGGGCTTTCCTGGCTCTCTTCCGACTCATGACACAGGACTTCTGGGAAAACCTCTACATGCTGGTGAGGATGATCTGTCAACAAATTAGCGTTTTTTCACAGGATGCCTATTGCCTAGCATCACATATCAGCCCTCAAATATTGCTGCATATAAATAGTTGATTAATCACAGCAAATAGTTTATTTCCCAAAGATGTTAAAGGGACAGTTCACAGAAGAAATACAAATCCACTCATTATCCACTCACTACTGTGCCGGTGGAGGGGTGGGTGAAATGTTTGAGTCCACAAAACCCTTTTGCGTTGCATCCAAATCCAATACAATTGAAGTTAATCGTGACCGCTTTTCCAGACGTAAATAAACAACAGAGTAAACACAGCATGCCTCCATACTGCTCCTATGGCGTCATCCAAGTGTCCACAAGCCCCACGAACCCAGTGAAAAATATTACCGGGTTCTTTTTATCTATAATGAGCAAACTCTAGTATTTTATGACTTTTTAAATATATTGTTTAGATTATTGAATTAATAGTTTAATTGATTATGAAAATAATCATTTGCTGAAGCTGCACTAAATAGTGAAAAAATATGTAGACCTTAAATTGTTAAATTAAATGAATGTTTCATTGGTTTATTCCGACTGATTGACACAGTTAATATACTTTAACTCCACCTCTCACACAAACGGAGGATAATTCTGCCTGTGTAGTTCTCTAGTTCCCCTTTGACTGTCATTGTCCGCAAATACTGTGGCCTGGCTGCTGCCGTCCAGTACGTGAGCCTGCTCCCACAGAAACCCCTCTGAAATGGTGGAGACACTCCTGCCTCATATGGAGGCCGAGTGGAAAGAAGAAAGTATGAAATATTAACAGCTCAGGATTACAGAACGGCCAATGAGGGAGATGAGACCTGATGGGAGCACCCCGACTCATACTGCTATTTATGGTCCCAACTTAGAAATTCAGCTTCCAGCTACAGAACGACAGGCTCTCACTGCCTTTGTGTGTTAAATCATTAGAGACATGATTGTGAAGTTGTGTTTAGGTTTTCATGTTCAGAAATGGATGTGATATGGCCGAGTCTATAGGCTCCTGTCGTCCATACAGTGATTATTTTTACCAGCCGACAAACGTCATGCAAAATGTGTGAGGGAATTTATTTTCTTAATCCAAGGAAGTCTTTTCTTTTTTTGCTCTGCTCCTGGAAGACACTGGTTTACCTTTAGAAGAGGGGAACTGATGATTTGGGAACATTTTATATAAATTTAGTGTGTATTTTGTGATGCTGAAAACCTCTTAGATGCCTCAGTGAATCAAAACTGCTATACTTGCAGACCTGCTGTGTTTTTGCATCAAGAGAGCGAGTTTTCTTCGAGTATGTTCTCATTTCTTCCTCCGGGCCTCTGTAACATCAGGTTCCTCACTTATTGTCTACACTTGAGAAAACCTCCCAGCCCATTTTTTGGCTGTGCACTGGCTGGTGTAGTGTGCATATGAAAGTAGGTCAAAAATGCCCATCTCATGGATCTCCCTGATGAACAAATCAACCTTGGGCTCATCCTGAGAATGTTGATGAGCGCAGGGAAATAAGCGCTCCACTGTAACTGTGCTTGTGTTCCCTCGCTGAATCTACTGTCATCATGCCATTTGTCCTCTTATCCCCAGCCCAGTTAAACTGTGTCTACATTTCTGCATATTTCTGATGAGTCATTGTGAGTGTGACACAGGCGTTTCGGACAGTATCAGATGTCATTGGAGTCTCTGCTCGTCTCTTTCTCCTCCAAATAGACTCTGAGGGCGGCGGGGAAGACCTACATGATCTTCTTTGTGCTGGTGATCTTTGTGGGATCTTTCTACTTGGTGAATCTCATCCTGGCTGTGGTGGCCATGGCTTATGAAGAGCAGAACCAGGCCACCATGGAGGAGGCCATTCGTAAGGATGAGGAATTCAAAGCCATGCTGGATCAGCTCAAGAGACAGCAGGAGGACGCCCAGGTCAGTCCTCTGCAGGGTTGAGGCTGCAATGATTCCCGTGCCATGTGATATTATTGCTCTCAATCTATCCATGTGTTTGTGTTTGCAGACTGCTGCCATGGCAACCTCTGCAGGCACAGTGTCAGAGGACGCGGTAGAGGATGACGGAGGGGGGCATCTCTCGTGCAGCTCCTCTGAGATGTCGAAACTCAGCTCCAAGAGCGCCAAAGAGCGTCGCAACCGTAAGAAGAAATGGCGGCAGAAAGAGCAGGACAAGGAGAAAGGAGACAGCGAGAAGTTTGTCAAGTCAGAGTCAGATGACGGCAGCAAGAGGAGCCGCTTCCGTTTCCCTGATAACCGGCTGGGTCGAAAGTCTTCCATTATGAACCAGGTAAGGAAAACACTCATAGATATCATTCTCCTAAACAAACACATTTATGTATATGGGGATAAACCTATCCCACTATATTAAAGAAAGTGAAAATGGATCCAACCCCTGATCCATATCTGCATCACATTTAATGGGGGTTCTGTTTTGGTAATTTATCCCCCATCCACAACATTCCAAGGAAATCGGTTCTGTTGTTTTTGTGTAATCCTCCTCACAAACAAATATACAAACCAAACAACAAACAAATGGACTGCGTCAAAAACAAAACCTCCTTGGTTGAGGTTATTGTATTTTCCTCCATAGGCGTTGGCAAAAATCTTGCATCCAAAAACATCAGAACCAGACATGTGAGCTATATGTATGTCTAGACATCACGATAGGTTCCACATGAGGCTCAGTGATAATTATTTATGTAAAATAGAAACAAGAGCAAACCAATCTATAACTAAAGAGCCTCAAAATAAGACTCAAAGCTCTTCTTATCTCTATGAATAGAATGTAGATGTCTGTGAATGATGCGGCTGCACAGGTATAATTCAGATAGAGAGTGTAGCTGCTGTACAATGTGCTGTTGCCTGAGCTCACGTACAGGGGAGCATATAGTGGCCAGAGATTTAGCAGCACATGGCCAGGTCCTGAATTATTCACAGTGATTACATGAATGTTTCAGAGGGAGCAATTCTGCTGCTTTGTTTAGGCCTCACCAGCACCTACAGTACACTGGCTCTTATATTTTGCGTGTATGTTGTGTATTCACCAAACAAGTTAACAAAGGCATCCGGGCCTCATGCAACACAAGTGGGAAAGCCACAGTGCATGGATTTTGCTGAACGTTCATCAACTGCCCAGGCTGCTGTCATAAAATGTGATTTCAGTTGCATGGGCCTGTCCGCGGATCTAATAATAATATTTGGATCAATACGAGCGGCAGCACAGATTGATGTCATGACTCATGTTTGTGTCTATGTAGTTGCAGCTCCCTGTATCCCTGTCCTGTGTGTGTGTGTGTGTGTGTGTGTGTGTGTGCGACCTTGACAGTGTAGGATATCGCTGACCTAATTATGCATTTCTGTCATGTTTGTTAAGACACGTGATTGCTCCGGCGGAATATTCCTCCCCAGGGGAAAGTGTCCTGCTTGCATAAATTTTCCCACAGATGTTGCCTTTCATGGTGACCCCCAGAACTGATGACAAACAATATAAAAAGGATGGTGCAATCAAATGTAATCCACAAAACACATTGGGCTGCATAAATGTCTCCTCTCCTCTCCTCCACTCCTCTTCCTCCTCCTCTCCAGTCCCTACTCAGCATACCCGGCTCGCCCTTCCTGTCCCGCCACAACAGTAAGAGCAGCATTTTCAGCTTCAAGGGCCGCAACAAGGACGTGGGTTCAGAGAACGAGTTCGCCGACGATGAGCACAGCACGGTGGAGGAGTGTGAGGACCGCCGGGGCTCCCTGTTCAGCCCGTACCGGCGGAACAGCTACAGCGGCTTCCACGGCAAGAGGAACAGCACGGTGGATTGCAATGGCGTGGTGTCGCTCATCGGCCCTGGGCCCGGTGGACGCCTTCTGCCTGAGGTGAAAATAGATAAGGCAGCTACTGACGACAGTGTAAGGAAGTCTATGAGTAGACCTATCTAGGCATGGCCCCCCTCTCGTCCGTTTCCTTTTCTTTCTGGATCTCTTTCCTCTACTCTGTCATCTTTGCAAGTCCGTATGTATCTCTTGGCTAAGCGCTCGCGCCCTCCCCCTCCCCCAGCCCCTGCAGTGTATGCTGCCCTCCAACAGTAGACAAAGGATGGAGAAATAATTACATTTTGCAGTGATTATACTTTAGCCTACCCTTGCATTTCATAGGTTAGTGGAACTGGGTCTATCAGTGACTTCCAGGCAATGTTGTTGTTTGATTTCGAACAGTGAATGTCAATGTTTTGAATATGTTCACATCAAATTGCACATTCTTCAAAAACACACAACCCAAACAGGCTTCCCCGTTCTGATTTCGACACCTACATCAAACCCCTGTTTAAGATTTAAATCACAGCTTTATGCGTGGATGGGATGTCATCAAGTTCCTGTTTCACACAGTCAAGTAAGGAAAGATTGTTTTTGTTAGCAAACAGCATATAATGATGAGTTAACGTGCTCCAGTGTGTTGCCGTGTTCCTCCTCCAGGAATCCAGCTCCTCTGCTCGCCTGTGTGGGTAGATCTACAGTAGGAGGCGGATGAAGCAGAGGGGACCAGCACTGTAGAGACACAGACATTTTATCTGCTTCCCTATTCCACAGATAATATCCCAGAGCAGATACACAAGCAAAACACACCATCCTATCAGGCACTGATAATAATGATCAGAATATAATTTAAGACACAAAGGAGGGCTGCTGTCCTTGTCTGTCTTTTCCTTTTTTCCAAACTCTCCCTGGTCAACATTAGTGAATTAGTCCTGTCTCATTCTAGTTAGCATGGTAGATTCTAACCCTAGTTTACAAAAAGCATGACACAGACGAGTAGAACAATGGCTATGATGTTTGTTATTTCCTCTCCTTCTCTTTGACTTGGAGCATGCTCGTGCACGACAACTGGATGGCTCTGAACTATCTGCCTCCATTTCGATCTCTTTACAATGCTCTTGACTTGATGGTTGCAATATAAGTTGTGTGGTTTCAAAGTAGGAAGATACAGTAGCATCACTTTGCAAGTGACAGATTCAGATGGCCAGATTGGGGAGACATTTTGTAAAATAACCTAATGATTATATTGCAATGGCAGCAAAGCCTCCATTATCGCATGACAGGTCTGAAAATGCACTCATGCAGAAGCAGTTCTCCTTGCACAGTTTCTCACAATCCATTTATTATTTAATCGGGATGGGCTAATTACGTTCTAACACAATTAGGTCAAGTCGCCCTAGACCACTGCTCCCACTTTGGCTGAGACCTGCATGCATTTACAGCATACACACACATCTTCCTTGAAACCAGCATTGAGATAGAAAAGAATAAAACATTTGCCCACGACCACCCCCTCCAACAATCTGACCACTTTTTCCTGCCAATGCTGTTGTGCACTTCCCTCCGCCGGCCACCGGTGGTGAGGTGGGATGGTGTTCATGTCCTCTCCATGGGTGCTTGATTCTTCCTCTCCCCCTGACAGCCGACTACTGAGGTTGAGGTGAAGAAGAAGCTGTCGGGCTCCCTGATGGTGTCTGTGGACCAGCTCAATACCTCCTTTGGGCGGAAAGAGCGGGCCAACAGTGTCATGAGCGTCATTACCAACACACTAGTGGAGGGTACTGCCACTTTATCCCAGCTATTTAACCTGCTCTCTCATTATTCTTTAACTAGGGCTGCTCTCATTGAATGATTAGTTTTGACATGAATTTCCTGCTTATCTGCTTTGCATATCGAACAGTACCAGATACATACAATGCATACAATTTTTTTTCTATCATTTGATACCATTGCATGCTGTATGCTTAAGCACGCCAGTATGTTTGGATTTGATGTGATGTCCGCGCTATGTCTTCAGAACTGGAGGAGTCTCAGCGCAAGTGTCCACCATGCTGGTATAAGTTTTCTAACACATTCCTGATCTGGGAGTGCTCCCCCAATTGGATTAAGATCAAGGAGATTGTCAATCTGATAGTCATGGACCCCTTCGTGGATTTAGCCATCACCATCTGCATCGTCCTCAACACCCTCTTCATGGCCATGGAGCACTACCCCATGACCCCCGACTTCGAGCACATGCTGTCTGTGGGCAATCTGGTGAGTGGCAATCTTTTTGTTCTTTTTATTTTTTAATCGGAATCAGTCGTAAAGTATTTCCTCTGCTTCTCCTCAGCAGCTCTTAGAGAGGCGTTATTTTTGGGTCCGTAATTGCCGTGTTTTTCATTTGCCGATTCAGAGTTGAAAGGGAGAAAAAAAAAGCCCTCCCGAACCCCCCTGCTGCTTTCCTGAATTCATGTGTGTCTCAAATCTTCACATACACATGTCCCCTTTCTTCTCCTTCTATCTGTCTTTCTCCATCTCCACTCTGGCGAAGTGGAGCTGATGTTTGCTTCTGTGGGACCGGCCTGGCTCTCTCCACTGGTTGGCTGACGGGTGGGAGGCCGGCATTAATATTTCATTGTGGCTGATCGATGAGCTGCTTTAAAATGGTGCCTGAATCGTGGTTGGGATAACTCAACCTGCCTGTTTTCACTTAAGGCTTTTTAGGGAAACTGAATAAATCCAAGTTCGGGCACACAATGACTTTTGTTTTATTTTTCAGTGTCACAGATGTTGAAATATGTTGCGTCAGCATCCCAAAACAAGATGCTACCGATGAGACAGCCACCAATCTGTGTGTGTGTGTGTGTGTGTGTGTGTGTGTGTGTGTGTGTGTGTGTGTGTGTGTGTGAGTGTATGAGTGTGTGTGTTTGCATATTCTAGGTATTGCGAATGTTGTGGGGACCTACATCTGTTAACTTATTATGGGGACTTGTATTCCTTTTAGGGAAAAGACCAATGATGCAGATCATTACATTTAGAGGGACAGAAATGTGTTATTTACTAGTCCTGCTCTAGGATCACTTATCAGAAATTGCCAATGGGAGCTCAGGTGTATATTTTTCTAGGTCACTTTGATGCAATATGAGTCATTATCTTCTTAGACATGCACATGCACACACACACACACACACACACACACACACACACACACACACACACACACACACACACACACAAACACACACACACACACACACAGGATGTTATATGTTAATATTAATTAACATTTGGGATATTTTATACAGTGATGGATTTACATATTTAAATATGTAAATCTTCATCATTATTTTGGACATATATAATATAAATCCGTTAATGATGAGAGGAAAACAAATCTGAAACGAGGGGATATTTTACTCATGTTCAAATCTGTTCTCTTTCCTCCTTGCCAGGTTTTCACTGGGATCTTTGCAGGGGAGATGCTTTTCAAGCTGGTTGCTATGGATCCATATTACTACTTCCAGGAAGCCTGGAACTGTTTTGACGGATTCATTGTGACGCTGAGTTTAGTGGAGCTGGCTCTGGCTGATGTCGAAGGGCTGTCTGTGCTGCGCTCATTCCGATTGGTACATTTTCACTCTTGCACTTCCCTCAGATAGTTGTATAGTTGGCATCTTAGCTTATGAGGTTTATATCTTAATCATATCCTATTTCTTCTTTCCACCCGTTCAACTTCAGCTGAGAGTGTTTAAGCTGGCCAAGTCATGGCCAACCCTCAACATGCTGATCAAGATCATTGGTAACTCTGTGGGAGCCCTGGGGAACTTGACTCTGGTGCTGGCCATTATCGTCTTCATCTTTGCTGTGGTGGGCATGCAGCTGTTTGGGAAGAGCTACAAAGACTGTGTGTGCAAGATAGCCAAGGAATGTGAGCTGCCCCGCTGGCACATGAACGACTTCTTCCACTCCTTCCTGATTGTCTTCCGGGTGCTGTGCGGCGAGTGGATCGAGACCATGTGGGACTGCATGGAAGTGGCGGGCCAGGGCATGTGCCTCATCGTCTTCATGATGGTCATGGTCATCGGCAACCTGGTGGTGAGTGTCCACGTTGGGCCGACTGTTGGCTCCCCAGCTACCTTTAAACAATTCTATCATGGTCAAAGACCTTCACAATATTAGGTTAACGATTTATTATTCTTTGTTCGAAGGTGTTGAACTTGTTCCTTGCCTTGTTGCTGAGCTCATTCAGTGCTGACAACTTGGCTGCGACAGATGATGACGGCGAGCCCAACAACCTGCAGATTTCAGTCAAGCGCATAAAGGTAGGAATCGCATGGATAAAAGTGAAGGTGCGGATTCTGATGGCCACCCTGCTAAAGAAACCACCGATGGAGGACGAGCAGAAGCCTCTGGACGACATGTACGACAAGAAGCTGAACTGCATCGCTAATCACAGTGGGGTGGACATCAACCGCGACCTGGACTACGCCAAGAACGGCAACGGCACCACTAGCGGTATAGGAAGCAGCGTGGGGAAGTACATGATCGACGAGGACCACATGTCTTTCATCCACAACCCGAATCTGACCGTCTGCGTGCCCATAGCTGTGGGAGAGTCTGACTTTGAGAATCTCAACACGGAGGACTTCAGTAGCGAGTCGGAATGTGAGAACAGCAAAGAGGTCAGTCAGATGTGTACTATCCACTTCCAGCTTTTACAGTAAATCAATGTTTTCCAAGCACTTACAAATAAGATTCAACTTTTTCCTCCAAGATGACAAGTGTTTTTTTTTGTTTTTGTGCAATTTCCTCTCTCATGACAATAAAACTATGGGCGTGGCTGCCACTCTGGACTGCTCAGGCCCTATTGTAACTCCATTACTCCATAGAGTTTTCTTTAGAGTGGCTGGAGCATGGATGAAATTGATATAGGCTGATGTATCTCTCTTGACAAATTGCATTTAGAAAACTTTCAGAGCAGAGCATCTGCCATCTGATATTTCATTTCAATGTTAATGATGATGATATGTGATGTTCAGGGTTGTTATGGTGCCCATTTCAAGAGATCAAATACTTCTTGAGTTGTTTTTTTTTAGACTGAAGAAACGCAAATTGGAGATAATGTGATATTTACATTTCCTAAAAGGTCCAGAAGGCTCCATGAGTAATGCTTTACAATGAAACCAGAAATGTTTCTGAATCCCTAAAACTTTCCCAATGTTTCTGTTTTTGTGTGTGTGTGTGTATGTGTGTAAATGTATATCTGCATCTCTGCAGCTGGATGAAACCAGCTCGTCAGAGGGCAGCACCATCGACATCAAGCCAGATGTGGTGGAGGAGGTGATAGTGGAGGCGGTGGAGGAATACTTGGAACCAGAGGCCTGCTGGACAGAGGGTGAGACCACTGCTCCTGTAACACCCAGTTCCTCTACTCCTAAATACAGAGATTCTCCATGGATGTGACAGGGTGGCAGGGCAATGGACAGTGACAGAGAGGGAGAGAGCGAAAAAGAGAATGACCTTTGCCTACACTTGAGAACAGGAATGGAATGTACATCTTAATTTAACTCATGATAACTCGTAATGAATGTCGTCTCTTCTCCTGTGTGTCTGCAGGTTGCATCGCAAAGTATAAGTGCTGTGATGTTCCGATCAATGTGGGCTGGGGGAAGCCCTGGTGGTTCCTGAGAAAAACCTGCTTCCTGATTGTGGAACACAACTGGTTTGAAAGCCTCATCATCTTCATGATCCTCCTCAGCAGTGGCGCCCTGGTAAGCATCCTCTGAAACACATAATTCATGGAGCCTATAGAATCCAAACTGGATAAAAACCAAACAAAGCCAATTGGTTGAAAATAAAGAAACAGAGCCCAGTGAGTGGTTGAGGCAGTGGAGGAGCTGTTCAGTGGGTGGTGCAGTCAGTTTGGTTGTTCAGACTCCGAGCTGCTCTGTTGGGGGGAGGGGGCGTCAGTGATTAATGGACCACGCCATTTATCAAACACGGGATCTGTTTCAGGAGATTGAGTGAGGCCTTGTTTTTAACCCTGTCAAATAGGAGCAGAGGCTGCTGCACATCCACATTCACTCTGGACTCATTTCACACATAAATGATATGTCTTCCTTGTAACTCACCATTTGTGACAAGCCCTGAGTGAGCCGCGGCACTGTACACAGTTTCATTAGCAGAATTATAAATCATCAGGTGTAATATTGCTTTTTGCTCCCGTCACCGCGGCTGACAGCGGTTGTTCCTGTTTCTCCACAGGCCTTTGAGGACGTGTACATCGAGCAGAGGAAGACCATTCGGATCATTCTGGAGTACGCCGACAGGGTTTTCACCTACATCTTCATCCTGGAGATGTTGCTGAAGTGGGTCGCCTACGGTTTTGTCAAGTACTTCACCAACGCCTGGTGCTGGCTGGACTTCTTCATTGTGGATGTAAGTCAGGCTCCTGCTTCCTCAATGTATTAGACTGAGAGTGGCGTAGACAATAGAGCAGAAGAGCGGCCACACCCTGGAAAAAATATATTTATATATATTTATTAGGTCTATTTAACAGCGATGCTAAGGCTAATTTCAAGATATGCAGATACAGGCTCTGATGTTGCTAAAAACTGCATGTAGCTGTTGCCCTACTGTTGTGTGTAGGGTGTGGTTAGGGTATAAACTGAGTACCTGCTTCATGGCCTGCGTTAGGTGAGAGGGCATGTTGTGCGCGTGTTGTTTACTCATGCTGTAAGGACAGTGTCTTACATGACTGCACTACAGTCTGTCCATTTGAAATAAACACATGCCCGTGTCACCTTTTACGTCTCCATCAAGCAACAATCCCTCTTTTCTACTTGGCTGATCCCACTGAGATGCTTGAATATGCACAATAATTATTCGCTTGTGAATCCAAACACAACTATTGTCGTGTCACAAGCATGAAACTGCCCAGTCTGTTTCATATAGGAAATTGAAACACACAATTGAAATGCAAAGTTATTTGAGCCTGGACGCCACCAAAGATGAGAATGAGCCAATTAATAAGAGACAATAATTATTTCAAGCATATTCAAGTTTCTCTCAGAGTGGTGGGACGTGCCACAGATGTGTCTCTGTAAAGGTGACTTTACCTGTGTCTCTGACCTGAACAATGCTTGATATGTGCCTTTGTCCTCTCTGTCTATGTGTGGACTTCTCTGCTCCTTGTGTCAATCAAGTTTGAAAGAGCAGAACAGGGATAATTCTTCATTCTAATCTTTTTACATTGAAAAATATACTGTGTTACCACCATTTAATCTATTTTTAGATATTTGGGGGGAGGGTTTCAGTGAGATTCTAATGTGGGAAAGGGAGAGGATCATTTCCATATACAGAATTTGAATATGACATGATCATGATTAGAGTAAGAATTTCCCTGACTTCTGAATTTCTCCTTGAGCTAACCACCTCTCCGCAGTGTCCACCACTTCCTCCAATAACCGTGAATGGACTCCGATCAATGGCCAGAGGTTGCCATGTTGATTCTTTATGAGCTCCTAAGACCATACCTCCCCCCCTGCAGAAACACACTTTTTACACACCACAGATTATGTGCACAAATTATTATTACCTTATAATAATATTATTATTATTGTGTTACAACTATGTATAGAGTTTGTATGAGTTAAAATCACACATACTCTGAGTTCTGTTTCTTAAGGAACAGCACACATTTTTTTAATTTATGATTTTAAGTTTGACACATACACACACAGCCTCTGGCAATAACAATCATAGCACGCTGGTATGATTCTGGTTATGCCGTGGTAGAATCACTCCATGTGTAGGTGTTGATCTGCAGCCTTTAGACAGAGCAGGTCACTTTATATCCAACAAAGAGCTACGTCCCTTCCTTTCCTGCCTTCTCTCCTCGTCCTCCTCTCGTACCCTCTTGAAAGTGTAACCTCAGGAATGTGGTGAAATTGTTCTTGCTGAGATGTAATGATGGTGGGTGACAGGCGGCCAGCGGTAAGTTTGGTCTTCACTTGAGCTCCCCCTCCGGAAAAAGCAAACAACTTGTGCTTGATGATACTGGGTTGTGTTGTGCCTCTGCCGTCCTGTGTTGTGGGGTCAAACCATGGCCATGGACTCAGAAAAAGGGAGGGGGGACACCATCATTAACCCGGCCTGTATTTTCTGAGTGTGGATGTGCCTGACTCTGTTTGAGTATGTTCCTCCTCATTTTTCCTTGTGTTATATCTTTGTGACATCCATTTGATTTGTGTCTTCCTGATTTTCATTATAATGATGTTTTTGTATAGTATTATATATTGCCTAAATGACAGGGGCAAAAAATGTAAAGTTAGGTTAGAGAGTTCAGTGTTATAATGTAGCAATAAGAATCACTATGTATCTTAAATGAGCTTTTAAAGTAATGACAACATAGTCAGAGTAGGTGAGCATGAGGCTGATAGCTGTCATACTCCATTCATCTTTCCTTTTCACTCAGGTTATTATCATTGTTTTGTTGTGTTTTTCCCTTTGTTTTTTAGTTTGTTTTATTTCTGTGAGGCTCTGGTTTGTGCTGTCGTCATCATGGGATCACAGCCCCAGATGTCATTGGCCTTGCCTTGCAGAGCTCTGTGAGAAGGACGCTGAGGCGCTGAGGCCGCTACTGCACAGCTGGCCCAGCGGGGGGCTGGAGGCCAGGGACCCCAAAAAGGGGGGCTCTCCAAGGGGTCAGGCTGAAGGTGACAATAACCCCAAACACTGTAGTGTAGCTCAAGGCAAAATCTTTATTTGACTGTCTCCCTGCCAGAACAGTTATTCAAGGGGCGAGGTAATTGATTCAAAATAGGGGATTTGTGCCAAAGAGTAAGTACATGGAGGAATCTCAGCAGAATCTAAATAAAATCCCCACAAGCACGTCCTGGACCTGATGTTTGAACAGTGTCCAACATTTATATTGAGTCTGAAACTAGACTGCCACCTTTCCTGCTGCTCTTTTTATAGTTTTGATGGATTCCTCTCCTAAGATGCTGAAATATCGATAATGGCATCAGTAAAATGAAGATTTTGCCTGTTACAATCCTCCCTCCGTGACTTTGGTAAGCTTTGGATGTTGTGTACTTCTTGCGGTGAGTTTGACCGGTTGGTGTCGATGGCTGGTTGGAGGTGCCTTCACATGTGTTCACCGTTGATATTTCTCCCTATTTGTAAGGAACTGGTATTCCTCCTGTTTCAGTCCCTCCAGCATCCAGACTGAGAAAATTGCAGTCAGGAATTAAAAGGGGAAAAATCTGTGAGGATGATATATTCCGGTAAATGTGCACTTTGACAAATTCTTTCTATTCACCTGAATTTATAAGATTTGGAGGATTATTCCAACACAATTGCATTTTTCATTATAAACAACGTGCATTCAGCCAAGGCATACTTCTTTCCAAATCTTCTCTGTACTGCTGACGGCCTGTATTGGCTGCATGCATGGCACACTTGGGGTGACTTCACCAAGGCCAAGTCATTCCTTCACCACATACCACACGTCAAAGAACATAAGTGCACGTTCTACATCGTCCATTTCCTCCACTGTTAATGATGCAATACATATGTGTTCAGCTCCATGGACAAAACATATGGGGGAATAACTCAGGCCAATATACAGAATTTGGCTTTGAATCATTACGGTGATAAAAGCCCTGTACGTTTACAGGGGCACTGAGAATGGGTGTGTGTCGAGTTTTGTGACATAATAACTCCACTGAAGGACTCAGTGACTGTTTTTAACTTATGATAACACACCATGAAGTGTTTTTAACTTATGATAACACACCATGAAGTGTTCTTTGGCTGCAGAGATATCCTCACTGGTTGCTGCGGGACGTGAGAGGAGCTGCACCAGTTTCTTTGAGGTTGTGTTATTGTCAACTGTCCTAACTGTGTGTAACTCGACAGTACCCTTGCGTATTTTTGTCCTTTCAGTGCTATCCAGTGCTAATAACTATATCCGGTCTCCCCTTTAACCTCCATCCCTGTCTTTTGTGCGTGGTTCACGTGACTGTGGCTCTCCTAATCAATTCTTAATGCTGTGTGACAAGTTTGATTTGATGTCTGATGAGACGGAAAAATGCCAAAATGACATACCTGTACATGTTTACTTGTATCCTTTCTCTTAGGTTCCGTTAGTTTGTCTGTTTTAGATTATATGGGATTTTATGCCTCAGCCTGAGAGCGACATGGAGAGACAATGTTAGAGGGGCAAGGGTAAGGCTCTCAAGTCTGTTGGGTTTTTATCAGGGTAACCTCTCTCCTTCCCATTCCCTCCAACTCCTCTTCCTCTCCCGGTCCCTGCGCTTGTATTTTTACTAAATCATGTAGCACTCTTCACTGCCTAATTTACCCTCTATTTGAGTCTTATGTCTCTATCTCCTCTCTTTCTCTCTCAACCACAAATTCTTTTGCAGGTACAAAGGACTTTTCACATCTCGTCAGCTGCCCCAAAATAACAGACAAACAATCCCTATGGCCTACTGCTACTAAAAAATACTACGCACATAAAACCTATACTAAACATTGACCTTCTCTCTCAGTGTATATACATGTATAAATGCAATATTATACATGTATATACATGCATAGATTTATGTGTGTATGTCAAGCAACTCTCCACGTATGCCAGGGCCGTCTCTCTTCCCTAGTGAATATTCTCACTTCTAACAGTTTGGAACCTCTTTTGCTTCTCTGTTTTTGTGTAGGTGTCTATAGTCAGCCTTGTAGCTAATGCGCTGGGCTACTCCGATCTAGGGCCCATTAAATCACTCAGGACACTAAGGGCCTTGAGACCCCTCAGAGCCTTGTCACGTTTTGAAGGGATGAGGGTAAGATCCAAAGCTAAGCAGCTGATCCTTCCGCATGCCCATTCAACAGTTTATAGCATGCTAGAACTGATCTGAAAACAAACTAAGAGGATTTAAAAAAAAAGAAAGAAACTCCATAATATTGGGGGATTGTTTTTAAATCAAGGAAATGAAAAGCCAAGAAGTCACGTTTCCATGCGCAATCCTGCACCATGCCTTTTTGTTAGAGCCAGAGAACAAGTCATGATGCAGCTGGGAGACTGAGTAAAGTAACAGTGAAGTAATATTGCCAGCAGATCAACATGCATTTCAATTGAATTTCTTAAACAAACCAAAATATGCAAAATTATTAGTTTCATTACAATAAGAAAAAAAAACATGACGCAAACAGAAATATCTTTCACGAAGCTGCCTCATCACACAAGTGACAAACCAGAAGTTACCTCATCTTACTTTGTTTCCTCCTGATTGGACAAAGTGAATGTGATATTGGTAAACGCCAACCAGACTTACATGCCATCTCATGTAGAGCATCCGAACCAACAGTTAGTTCTTCATTTGGCCTGATTTTCAACCACTGCTTTCAATTGAGACCCCCTCCCCCTCCCCTCCTGCTCCCATAACACCCCCAACCCCCAGCCCCCACCCCCTCTGCTCCCATAACAACCTAACCCCTCCCCTTCCCTGCTCACATCATCTCTCAATACATTTGGGCAACCGGTATCGAGAACAACCAGGAGGAACCGGGGAGACTCAGCGGGATCGCCACCAAAACCTCAGCCCGACCATGTCACACCAAAAGCTGTGCATGAAAGGCGGCTGCCAAACAACCGCTCAGAGGAACCTGTCTTATTTATCACAGTAGCCTCTGGTTGCTTCAGCCGTCTGCTCCTAAAAGAAGTAGATCTGATTGGCTGTCTCTGTGAATGGTGGTAACGATAGTTTGCGCCTGGTTGTTGTCACCCGTAGTCCCTCCTGTCCCTCTCTCTCCTCTTCTCTCTGTCCCATTCTCTTTAACCTCTCACTGCTCTTGGACTGGTTGACTTGTCTTCTAGTTTGAGCCTCCTCTTCCTCCTCCTCCTCCTCCTCTTCACCTCATAATGTCCCCACCTCCCCTCAGCCCCACATGTGCAGCACTGTGCGGCACCCACCCCCTCCTCCTCTTCATCCCCCTCCTCTTCCCCCTCCTCTTCCCCCGCAACCCCCTTATCCCTCCCCTACTCACTCCACCTCGACCCGGTTCGGCTGGGCCGGACCGCTGGAGGGTCACCACACTCTCTCCTGCTTGTCCAGGATCTTTCTGCATCAGGGACTGAGACAGAAACCACACACACTCTGTGCTGTGGCTTTGGGAGGAAAGTATTTGTTAAGTTTCTGCCAGTGTCAGCGCCATCCTGATCTGCTAACAGCCCCAACCCTGGGGGCAGATTATTACTGCAAATTTATTTTTGAACATTGTCCATATGAAACAGTTCATTGTTATTGCCTCCCGTTGGGAACGCAGGCAGAAGCTTAGCAAATATACCAGGCTGCCATTTCACACAAGGCATTACTGCTGTCACGTCATGGCTCCACATACTGTAGCGCATACAGCAGGCCCTGGCTTCCTGTTGCCTTCCACTCCCACGGGAAGTGAAACTGGGAGGCAACAATGGGCCCCAGTTAAACTCTGACTTTGAGTGCTGGGTCTGGGTGGGCGGTAGCCCATAGGTTGACTTGCAATACTGCGTTAGGACAACACTCTCAACCCTAAACAGAAAATATGTCGCCTCACTTTAGCATGTCCCAAAAATGACAGACCAGCAGAGGAAGAAGAATATGTGTAATCGATTAGTGGGGGGATTGATTGCAAACAAATCAAATTTTTAAATGGGACTCACAGTGAAGACTTATTCATACCAGATATCCAGTGACTAAAAGGTGATGCCGTTGCGTATGATCAGACATCGATTCTTTTAGACCCTGGATAGGCTTCATGGATGTTGTCGTGAACGTTTCAATTGAAACTTGCAGGGTTGATTGTTAATTTGGTAAGGGGAAATAGACCTGTCAGTGAGATGATGTCATTTTTGGGTTTGAAAGTTATGGCACATTTGCTTCAATAGAGTGTAAATATATAAGATGGCTATTTCCCCTATGGATGACCTCATTCACTGGGTGTACGAGGTGAGGGTGGCCAAGCAATGCAGAGGAAAAAAACTGAGGAATTTCAATCCTGCTGTATCAATAATCTTTAGTATAATGTCTGTGTTCACCAATTGAGTTACCGTTTTGTATGAACTGAAAACGGGGAAAAACTAATTTAAGGTCAATCAATAAATAACTGAACAGGGAAAAACATGAATGGAGAGATGACACTATGAAAGAGATTCTGGAGAGTTAGAATGATGAGAAGTTAAAACGTCCCCTCGCAGTGGGAACATTGCACTGCTTAACATGCAATGAATATGGGCTGTTCTTATACTTTGCTCACTTTTTCTTAACGCTGCTTTGTAATCTCGGTCCTATACTTTTTTGCGAGCAATGCATTGTACAGGAATGACACCATGTCTGAACATCGGAGCTCCAGAAAACCTCCGTCTTCCTGACGAAAGTACAAAAGCTTAAGTTCCAGCCAAAGATTTGAAATTCTAAATCATCTTTATCAGCCATTAATGACTTAACTCAGCCTGAGGCCTTTAGATTCAAACTTCACCCAATCACCTCAATGGCCACAATATAAAATAGACAAAATGTTTTAGGCGACAAATCTCACATTGTGCTGTAGACGTTTGACAGAATCCCATGTAACCCACTTCAATATCAGAATGTGGCTCGTCAGATGTACAAACAAAGCTTCAGCCATTATCTCTTTAGCCGCTATCTCTCTATCCACACATTTCTCTATTCATTTACTTATTGATTTGAGCGGATCTTGAGATCGTACAATGATGCCATGTAACACGCATGTAATACAACTGCCGATGCACATTATGCATTCTTGAAAGCCATTTTCCCTCTTTCTGAGAATGCATTCCACTCAGCATGGCCTTATTTCTTTTTTTAAACACTGAATTTTTTAAAAGCGGTTCAATTGTACCTCAGATTGAGCAAAGAGACGTTCTCTCAGCGGGTGCCATGGCAACACGACGTGGGAAAGCATATTTGGAAAATGATTTGGAACAGCGGCCCTCCCTGTGCTCGACATTGGAAATTTATGATTGAACGTTCAACACCAGTCAGTTTGTGCACGCGCTGAGAGAATCCTGCTCTGGAGCTCCTCCCTGTCTGCGTGTAATGAGGAGGGAATATGGCTCCACAAAACGAGTCTGCTAAAGACATGCATGCTCAGCTGTCTGCCTCACACTGGTACTGAGCCGCTCACTTTGTGCTGAGCTTATTACTGGCAATGATTAAGCTATGGGAAACCAGATTGGATCGATGGACAGGAATAGATTTTGGGGTGGTTGTGGGAATTATAGCTTTATTTTAAGTTTGCTGTGGTGTGATTTTGTTTCATGTGGGATAGTTATGGAAAAGGATCAGTAAGATTAAGGTTAAGGTTGGGGTCTAAGGTTGGGGTGGACACTTCATAGTGGTATGGCAAACACTGGTGAGCAACGTTTTACTTTGAGTTTTAAACAAACATTAAAAATACATTTCTTGCAACGTTTCCTAATTGGAGGTGAGTGTGTGTGTGTGTGTGTGTGTGTGTGTGTGTGTGTGTGTGTGTATGTGTGTGTGTCCCTTAAGCATCTCCAGCCACATGATTCAACAGATGAAAGAGCATTTCAACGCTGCTCTAATTAGACTTACACAGCACTCCCTCCCATTAATGCCCCTCACTTCACTATGTACATCACAGTGGTGTGCAGGGCTTATTTTTGGCAACACAAAACTATAATAGAGCTGCTGCTCTTAATGCCACATGAAACAAATGGCTCAATAGTTCATCTAAGTACAGAGTGTAACGCCAAACCAATATGTAGTGTCTTTTATTGGAGGGGTTGAATGAAAAGCTGTTGTTTCCAGGTTCTCATACTGTCATATCCTGTCTCCCCTGGTCTGGTCTAGGTGGTAGTCAACGCCTTGGTGGGTGCCATCCCTTCCATTATGAATGTGTTGCTGGTTTGCCTCATCTTTTGGCTGATTTTCAGTATCATGGGGGTCAACCTGTTTGCGGGCAAGTACTACTACTGTTTCAATCAGACGTCCGAGGAATACTTCTCAGTTGACGTGGTCAACAACAAGACCCAGTGTGAGGCCCTCATGCACCAAAACTTTACTGAGGTCAGGTGGAAGAACGTCAAGATCAACTTTGACAATGTGGGCGCCGGGTACCTCGCCCTGCTGCAAGTGGTGAGCGTGTCACTCCTCCTCTCCTCTATTACTCCATTTCTTTGTTTCACTTGCTTCCTTCTCTCATTTCCAATGCACTTTAATGTTTTCTTTTGTTGCTTCAAATTCCATTTACTTTCACAGTACACCGAGGCCTTCTATCGTCCATAGTTATTGTTTATAGATGTATGTTTCTCCACGCCCTTTTCCCCATCAACTTATGTCTTTCCATGAACAAGCTCTACCACAGGACATGCATCAGTTTCGGTTTGAGTTTGATTATTCTTTGATTTCTATTGGGAATTTCCTCGTATTATTATTTGTTATTCTGTTTCTACAAATGTATTCAGCTATGTTTCTCTTTTAAAAGGCCACGTTCAAAGGCTGGATGGACATTATGTACGCGGCTGTGGATTCCAGAGAGGTATCGTCATTGCTTCCTCAATAAATATATTTGAATGTTCAATGGCTAACTCTGAATATGTCAGATTGTTAGTGAGAAGGTCTTAAAGGAACAGCTCAGCATTTGGGGGAAATATGCAGATCCCGCAAATTCAAGAGATTTATTTTGACGATTGATTTCAGCTCTTTGCATCTCCCAAAACATGCAGTAAAACAGTAACTTTAACATGGTCTCTCCCTCTCAGGTGGAAGACCAACCAGACTACGAAGTCAACATCTACATGTACATCTACTTTGTGGTTTTCATCATATTCGGCTCCTTCTTCACCCTCAACCTCTTTATTGGTGTGATCATTGACAACTTCAACCAGCAAAAGAAAAAGATAAGAACCGTTCTGTCTACTGATCTCATATATTTGCTCCCAGTGTTGAATATGATTATAACCAAATCTCTGTTTATCCCTTTACTTTGGAGGTCAGGACATCTTCATGACAGAGGAACAGAAGAAGTACTACAACGCCATGAAAAAACTGGGGTCCAAAAAGCCTCAAAAGCCTATTCCTCGACCACAGGTATAGTATGTTGTTCCTTTGGGGTGCTCACTTTTTACCAATTGCTCAGATTATTCAAAATATTGGTTAAAACCTCCGTAAATCACGAGTTCATCCCTCTTCGTCTCCTCTCACCTCACAGAACATGATCCAGGGAATGGTGTTTGACTTCGTGCAGCAGCAGGTTTTCGACATATCCATCATGATACTGATCTGCCTCAACATGGTCACCATGATGGTGGAAACAGACGATCAGTCGGACGACACGGAGAACGTCCTCTACTGGGTCAACTTCATCTTCATTGTAGTCTTCACCACAGAGTTCCTGCTTAAGCTCTTTGCCCTTCGCCACTATTACTTCACCAATGGCTGGAATATTTTCGACGTGGTGGTGGTCATCCTGTCTATTGTTGGTGAGTGACGGAGGTGGAAGACGTGAAGCAGATCCCACGTCGCAGAAATAGTTTAGGACCAGATTTGGCTCACACTGTCCCACTTTGGGCCCACATACAGTGTGGAATGATGGCATGTGTGCAGTCTGTTCCTGTTTGCCAGTTCTGGGCCATAAAAAGACATAGCAATACCTTATGTCAACCAAAGTTGCCAAAGGTGGCCTGAATTTGGGCCAAATTCGTCATTTACCACATGGGTCACTTTACGTTCACAGCCAGATTACAGCTTGCAGAGAGCAACAAATGTATCCTAAAATAGGCCCACATTTGTTTTGTTAGATTTGGGCCACATTTGCTATTTTACAAATGCGCAATTTTAGGCTCACAGTCATTTTGTCCTGGCCACATGAAGTGCCGTCCACATCAATGCCGGAAGTGGGAGGCACTTGAATATGTCGCGTGTAAAAGTCTGTTGTGTTCTGATTGTTTTCTCCTCCTTTCTTTCCCGCAGGTATGTTCTTGGCTGACATCATTGAGAAGTACTTTGTGTCACCAACCCTGTTCAGGGTGATCAGGCTGGCTCGTATCGGTCGGATCCTCCGTCTGATTAAAGGAGCGAAGGGCATCCGGACATTGCTCTTTGCTTTGATGATGTCACTGCCAGCCCTGTTCAACATTGGCTTACTGCTCTTCCTGGTCATGTTCATCTTCTCCATCTTCGGCATGTCCAACTTTGGCTACGTGAAGCACGGAGCGGGCATTGACGACCTGTACAACTTTGAAACCTTTGGCAACAGCATGATTATTCTGTTTATGATCACTACGTCTGCTGGATGGGACGGCTTGCTGCTGCCGATCCTCAACTACCCACCAGACTGCGACCCCCGCTACGAGAACCCCGGGACCAATGTGAAGGGGGGACTGTGGTAACCCCTCAGTGGGAATCTTCTTTTTTGTCATGTACATCATCATCTCTTTCCTAATTGTGGTCAACATGTACATTGCCATCATCTTGGAGAACTTCAGTGTGGCTACAGAGGAAAGTGCTGATCCACTCAGTGAGGACGACTTCGAGACCTTCTACGAGATCTGGGAGAAGTTTGACCCGACGGCCTCTCAGTTCATCACTTTCGCCAAGCTGTCTGACTTTGCAGACGCATTGGAGCATCCACTTCGCGTGCCAAAGCCCAACACTATAGAACTAATTGCCATGGACATGCCCATGGTGAGTGGCGACCGCATTCACTGCCTGGACATCCTGTTTGCCTTCACAAAGCGTGTGCTGGGTGACAGTGGTGAGTTGGACATGCTGAGGGAGCAGATGGAACAGCGTTTTGTGCAAGCCAACCCCTCCAAGGTGTCGTATGAACCCATCACCACCACACTGCGCCGCAAACAGGAAGATGTCTCTGCCAGAACTATCCAGAACGCCTACCGCTGTCACCTCATCAGGCGTGGCATCATCTTCAAGCGCCGCACTTTTACTAACAATAAGCTTGAAAATGGTGGGACCAACCAGGAGAAGAAAGAGAGCACGCCATCCACAGCCTCTCTTCCCTCTTACGACAGCGTGACCAAACCTGACAAGGAGAAGCAGGATGAGAACAAGGAGGAGTGGGCCAGGAAAGAGAAGGACAAAAACCAAAAAGACGAGTGGGAATCCAAGTGTTAGGGTTCAGTGACTCTTAAAATCCAATAAAACACAGCGAGATGAGACTCTGAGCCCAAACCCAACAAATGTAGAAAAAGTGATCATTTGCAAGTAAGAAAAAAACAAAACAACAAAACCATACAAAAAAATGTTTACAGACTCAAACACTACTGAGACAATGGGGTTTCTAATGTCGTCAAAGACAGATGAAACAAACACAATCAGTTTACCGTGGAACTTTTGCTGTGTAGTGACCAAGTTCATAAAAATGAGGGACAAGAACACAAAAATGAAAAACTGACTGAGAAAGTGTGCTGGCCAATGACACACATTTGCTTTGGGGACCAACTGCCAAGGCACAGAAATCTCTGCTAGATGATTGGAGAATTGCATATCCCTGCCACCACCATGTGTGGAAATCCCAGCTCTTTAATGCTATGGGACTGGATCACATAGATCCCACTAGAACTGTGCTAGCAGTCTACAGAAGGGTTTACCATCTTTGTCAAAGGAGAGGACAATAATCAACCGAGCAAGTTTAGTTAGGAAGGAAACACTTGCGAGGGAGGGGGGAAACCCAGAACTGCACACAATATGTTTTGTTTGTTTGTTTGTGCTGAGTGTTCTTGCATCTTTACATTATTTGAGCAGCAAAAAAAGAGATAACATTTAGCCCATGTCACTAGTCTTTTCATCTCCTCTTTGTTATACTGACACTGAAAAAAACATTATTTTACATGGGCTTTCACACTGACCGGGTAGGGTTTATTAGTCATTGTTTTGACTTGGGCTGAAGGAGACTTGTTCAGACCGGGTTCCAGATAAATAATAATTATTGTGCTCGTTCGATGCATAGAAGTGACTTGCATGAAGGCATGTTTTGATCAGGAATCATGCATGAGTAATCATAGTCCACAAGACACTAATTCTCAGACCACTGCTGTGGCGTGACTATAAGGTTGAGGCTGACCACTGGGAAAACTGCAAGTACTATAAATGGAAAAAGGAAGATTATGAAGATGATATATGGAGAATACTTGGGGGAATGATATTCATATGATCCCGCTCTTCACTTGATTTGTTTCTCAACTGACTTAGTATTTTTTAATTCAGCCCTTCATGAAAATGTCAGGTTAATGATTGACGTAAGTACTCAGAGGCAACGTTGCAATCGGATAAACCAACAACTCGAGATAGAAACGTTTTTTTGCTGCTCTGAATGTGAATAGTTTAGAAAGCGTGTGGAGTGTATGAGTGTTAGGAGGCTGAGTATCTTCATATGGAATATATATGCACAGATTTGGAGGTCCTGAACCAAATCAGGGGCTTTGATCTTTTCTTATTTTTTTACATCCATCCTATACAGTCACTCTCCCTACTTTCCTCTGGTCCCTGTTGCGGCAATAAGAGCTGGAGAAGTTTCACGCCAAGGAATCTGTATCTGGCACCAGTAAAGTCTGGTGCGCTCAATAGATCTTATCTACTGCTGTAGTTCCTGGCGAAGGGACAGAAATGTTTTACTTAATACATTTTTTGCTTTGTTTTGATATTTAGTTTTGAGCTAGTGGAAGAACAGAAAACCACATCAAGATACATTAGGCTGTTCTTTAGCAGATGCATTTTCCTTACAGTTCCTCTTTTCTACTCTATCAGATCCACATCAGAATTTCCCAGTAAGTGACGTCTTTTGAGGTAGTACATTTCGGACAATTTGAGTTGCCAGCTTTAGAGTAAAAAAAGCCTTGAAGTCCTTCTCTGGTGTCCTTGTGGTACAATCATTCTCAGAAAAGGCTTTTGATCAGTGAGAGTGACACTGACCATCTGAAACAGCTAAGAATTATCACAAGGACATGCCTCGTCGTGCCTAGCATGTATGAAAGGTGGATCGCCATGAAGGGCTTGTGGTTTTGTCCGCAGAATCAAATGGATTTTGTCTGATGTAACAGGGAGGTGAGCAGGTGAGAAATAACACAGTATGAACGTGGACTAATAAAGAGGCGGAGCCCCTCCCTTCAGGGTTTTAGACTGACTGCCATGAGAACAAGAAAGAAGCGCAAGAGCAGAAGAAGAAGAGATTAGTGCTTTGGTCTGAGTCGGAGTGCTGAAAGTCCCATGTTTGTCAGTGTATCATTGTGCTTTTGTGGGACCTCTTAAACACTGTGTGGTGTAGGACCCGGTCTCGCACCATCTTTTCACGTACGTGCAGGCTTTTCAAAACACTCTCACCCGCTTCAAAAAAGAATTAGCCAGAGATGGAGGTAGAAACCCTAGCACTCGCCGAGATTAAACATCAGCAGGCCTCACATCGACACAGCTATGTTGTATAATAAGCTTTGTGGGTGTTTTTCATTAAAAAAACAAAACAAAAAACTGAGGCTTGGTCAAGAGGTTGACAAGACACAACTGCCTCCAATGCGTGTTCCTGCCATTTCTTTTTCTACACAGGAGTGATGGTCCTATTTACAAATGGATGACCGGACAAAAATCTGGCATCCGTCGTCGCACCACTGATGCTATTTGGTGTGTTTAACACTGCCTGTACCAGAACCCCCTGTCTGTAACAATAACTGTGGTCTGTTTACAATATGAGGTCTCCGAATCAGTTTGGCTGCTGCACACTGAAACCAAATACATTCCCAATGAGAACCACACGAGGCGTGAGTAATATCATCCAATTTACCCATGTTCATCTTGGATGTAATGTTTTAGAATGATACATTCACACTTGAAAAAAAAATAAACGAAAGAAAAACATACAAAAAAAGGACAAAAAGAAAAAAGAAAACATAAAAAACATATATATGTACAGTGCAGGCTATGATGTAAATGGCACAATCGCTGAAAAAGAACGAACTTTTTGAGAGAAACTATAAATATTGTATTATATTCTTTTATTTTATCGGCATGCTTTGTTGTGGTTTTTTGTAAATACGGAAATTTAAAAAATGTTACTACTAATAATCAAAAAATGAATAATAACAATAATATAGAATGGCTTCCAGCTATGCCCTTTGTCACATTTGTTACCTTTTGGATTTTTTGAGACACTTTTCACTTTGTTGACGGAAATTGAATGATATATAGATATTATATAATACAAAAGATATATACATGTATACATATATGTCTATATGTATATACATAAAACAGAAGAACACTGTTTGTCACATTTGATTTATGTGCAACACGTTCAGTGGATGTCTAAAACTGGTTGTTTCCAGCACCCTTCTATGTTGGGAAAATAGCTCATGTGCTATGTTACTGGAGCTGCTTGCCATGGATTGTAGCCTGATCATGATGAAAGGATAATGTTACCAGCACATTTCTCACTTACTGTCATATTTCTCACCTTCACTGAATATACCGGACACGCCCACAGTCATGGACACACACACACACATATGACTATCCAACTTTGCCAGTGGTTTCTTCCCGGACAATGTCAGCTGGTGACTCACTGCCTCACCCACCCTGAGAAGGAACCCTCCCCCTGGCTGCCCCCACACACACACATCAGTGCCATTACAGACCAACAAGCATACAATTGTGTTCTAGCTTCTCATCGTCACATTTCTTTTAATGAATGGTTTGTTTCCAGTGTCCCACTCAATGGCATGTGCCTTTTTTCTGCTTTTTCTGCGAATTTGGATGTCGATGCCACACTGGGAAAAACAACAACAAAAAACTAAAAAAATAATAATAAATAGAAACAAACAAACAATGAAGAACACAAACACATGTTTCCAAACTGTGGAGGGTGGGGGTTTGAGGGCGAGCACAACATTAATCAGGGACGTCGAGTCAGAAATACTGCCAGAGGATCATCCAGACACCTCACGTCATCTCAATATTCAACAGTGTGTGATGTTACCAGGAAAACTGCTAACTCAAAAAATGTCCTGTACTTAGTGCTATGTGTGTCACCCACTTGGCTTGTGAAAAAGCAGCTTGCCTTCTATATTTCAGTTTGATTTCTTCAATGTTTCTGTCTTCATCTGAAATTTATTTTTGTATCCATATTTGTTTATAGGACTCAGTCTTTTTTGCTTTTTTTAGCATGGTTTACTATGGGCGTTCTTTTCTTTTTCGCTGAAAAATTAAAAAGTGCTTTTCAAACTGTTGTTATCATTTGACACCGTGATAGAGGATATACAGTACAATATGATGGTGTGTTGCACAACCACTTGGACTCTTGGTAAGAATATATGAAAGATTGTCTTCATTTGAGCACGAACCTTTTTATTACCAATAAAGCAGCCTTCCAGTTACAACCTGTGTCTGTTTCCTGCTGAAATGTTCTGGATGTCGTTGTGGAGCAAAGTGCAAAAAACATCCTGTGAAATGGAGCTGAGTGCTGCTGTGGTAACAGGGTTGTGATAGGCAGCTTTTAAAATGTAATGGACTTATTGGATTTGTTAAGAGCCCTGTGTTAACACCCCCCTCACAGGCAGAGGATGGACTATATCCCCATTATTATGCAGTCCATTTGAACTGCACTGCTCCTGTTTGTGGTCTGCCATTAAATAAACAGCTCTGAGGTATATGTTACAGTCGTCACACCCATAACCTCACAACCTCGTGTGAACAGGGTCGAGATAGCCATGCTGGGATGTATTGATTTGTTTGTGCTCTGTTGCACTTTTGCATATGGTTTCTCTGAGTGGGAGGAGGGTATGAGACCTTTTGTGGGGTTGTAGGTGCAATTGTATGTAAATGATGCCATGGAGTCCTGAGGCAGAGCAGACACTCAATAGATGGCCGTTTTCCAATCTTCTTTCTCCCCTCCCTTTCCTTTAAAAAAAATCCAATACAATTGTTGTGTGTCACTGGATCCTCTCTCTCCTTCTAATCATCCAACTGTTTTCCACTCACAGCACCCATCCCCCTCTCTCCACCCTTCCTCCATCTTCCTGGGTTTTTCTGTGATTTTGTGTTTCTCCTCAATATCTACTGTACATGTCTCTCTATTATCATCATCTACACTTTATGCAGGCAAAGGGAACCTACTCATTATTGACTATTGACTCTCCCTATTCTCGTTGGGGAGGATAGGGATCCTCGCTGCTCTGTCATGCTCGCGGGTTGGTTGTATGGAGGTGGAGAGGAGGAAGGGATGAAGGGCGGGAGGGAGGGAGAGAGAGAGAGAGAGAGAGAGAGAGAGAGTCAGGGAGGGGAGGGGAGGGGTGTAAGGAAAAGAGAAGGGGAAGGGAGGTGGTGGAGCACTGCAGTGCAGATAAATTAATGCAGCAGGCGAGGCTGAGTCAGCAGCACACTCCCAGTTTGGCCCAGAGCCTCCATCTGTGAGTGCCCATGCACGGCCGCCTACAGGAGAGCGGCTCCCCCGCTCAGAGAACCTCTGATAAGGATTTTCGACCTAAAATTACAGACTCGTTCACGACACCTGGGAGCGTGCGAGGCAGCCAGTGCTCGCTACGTGCGCGCTCCGGTGTTGAGGAGGTGAGGAGCTGTCCTTGGTGCTGAAGACGGTGCCGGGAGGACCAACCAACCTCTCGCCGGGGGTCTGGGTCTCTCTGGGTCTCTCTGGGTCTCGGTCTCTCCGGGTCTCTCCGGGTCCCTCTGGGTCTCTCTGGGTCTCGGTCTCTCCGGGTCTCTCCGGGTCCCTCTGGGTCTCTCTGGGTCTCGGTCTCTCCGGGTCTCTCTGGGTCTCGGTCTCTCCGGGTCTCTCTGGGTCTCGGTCTTGCGGGGTCTCTCTGGGTGGGGCTGCGTCCGGAGGAAGGCAGCGTGGAACCAGACCCAGCAATCAAAATGTGTTCGGTGCGCGGAGGAGCTCGACCTAATTCGCAGGCAGCCACACCTACACTCTTCTCTCCCTCCTTCTCCCTCTTCCTCTTCCTAATTCCCATTGCTTTCTTCTCACCCCCTCCTCCCCTCCTCTGAAGTGAGCTGCCACATAGCATGTGGTGTCTCTGTGGGCAGAACCGAACGTGGTTAAATATAACGATTAAACGTGTTGCTGTATTTACTTGGCAATGATGGGTATTTTTTTTTAAGGAGAAGCTTCGGTTTTTATACACATGATGGTGACAGTGAATAATATAATGGTCCTATAATCACTAATGAAAACATTATTTACAAGCACCCTTTACACAGTGCTTGGTTTGGGCTTCTGTCCCCTGCTGGTCGCCTACATGTCAGACAGTATGAGTGAACAGCCAGCAGTAAAGGGGGGGTTTTCCTATACCATCTGATCCCATTTCAACCCTTGACTCAGATCAGAGGGTTTGTTTGTGCTCTTCTCCCTCCCTCCCTCTCTCCTCCTCCCCTGGTCTCTCTTGTTCCCCAGAGTCAGACTGAGGAGGGAGGACGGAGCCCAGAGAGGGAGATCTCCATCATGGCTTATGTCTGGCCTGAAGCCAGGAGCTCCCACCACAGGTGCACCTTCATATAAAACATCTCTCAATAAGAGAAAAGGCAGACATATAACTAACCCAACCCCCAGCACCACCACCCCAACAACACATACACACACACATACATGCCACACCACCACCAGTTATAGCCTGCAGTCTCTCTCCACCCACGTAAAATCCACCAGACCCTCCTTCTCCACTAAACACGAACTCCATTACTTACTGTATCTTCTGCTTGCCTCATTGCATAACTTTATTGTGCAACACTTTAAATGTGTGTGAACAAATTTGTGTGCTATAAACAGTCTGCACCGCAAAAGAAAAGATAACAGATACCGTCACACCCACACACAGCCATTTTTAAAGAAAGATGTCCCAAACCAGCTGGAGCTGTTATGTTGCCTGACTTCTCTGATTTGCTGAACAACAGCACCCACCTCTGGTCGGTCACATGTAAGCATGTCTTTTTGGGGGGGATAACATTGTCATTAATCTCCAGTTTCAATACAAAACACAACAACAATGGTTTTATTCTAAAATCTGAAATACTTTGAACAAATATTTGTGCATCACAACTTCTAAGGCATACAGGTAAAAACCTTTATTTTTGTTCATGTTGCATATTTGTTTATACACAATGAAGAAATCAAAACAAGATGCAGTGTTTGCAACATATAGTATCTACACATTTCTTAAGGTTGGACATCTTTACTATCTTTCTTCATATGGAAACAAATAAATAAGGTTTTTTTTGACAATACCTCAGAAAAACAAACTGGCAAATATTTTCTATGTTGCTGCGGAGGACTTATCTTCTTTAAAGCTTCCGGATGATACAAATGCACATGTTATCTGGATCGTCTCATACTTCTGCAATGTCGAGTTGATCTTCACCACACCTGTAAAACATACAAAATATTTATTCAAAAACACAATCTCAAAACACAATCTCCATCACTAATTATACTGATTATACTGCCCCAGGTGCCAAATCAGTACAGACACATGGAGAACATATACATTTCACAAATGGGAAAGCTGGGATTTGGACCAGGAACCCTCTTTTTTTTAGGTGTCAGAGCTAACCACTGAACCATCCTGCCCTCTACCCCCTAGGCCACACCGCCATTACAAACGCCATTACAAACGCCATTACAAACGCTTTGGTATAATTTTTTCAACTCACCTTCGTTTGATGCTGGCCAGCCAATCCACAAAATTCTTGGCCTTAAACTTGTCGAGGTGGTGGGTGAAGTCGTTGGTGAACGTCCCCTCTGAATGCCTTTTGAGGCTTCGGATGCTTTTCTGTTCCTTCTCCATTTTATATGAACGCCATCTAAGCAAAGCAGAGCTGAGTCTTCATTTTCAGTCAGTTTCAGTGTGAAGCATTACATTGCATGTATTTTGCTTTTTTGCTTTTGCCAGTGTGAGAACAAAAATACAGCATCATTAGTTACAATCAGACCTTCTTTGTATAATCTCCATTCCCAACCACCACCCCAGCCCACCTTTCCCTTGCATGAAAGCAACTAAGGACACAGTATAAGTGATATAATTACACACAAGAATAATATAAATATAAACAACTGTGTTCATATTCAGACACATACGTTAGCGACACTGAGGTGTACCTGTCAACCGAATAACAAAAGTAAAAAATATATACATTCTTAGTTTTAGTCTATCATAGATTAAAGATAGAGATCTTTCAGATCTTCTGAAACTTTTTCACAGACTTCGGGTGCCCTTTGTTTTCTAGTTTGATGTGAAGCATTACCTCTAGCCATTTTCTTTGCGTAGTGAGGGAAGACGCACCAGCCGTCTTCCCAATAGTGTATTGAACAACAACACAACACAACTGCTACTGAGGGAAAAGACATCTGATCGCAAACCAAATATGGTTTTAATTGGGTTAGGGTCGATATTAAGACCAGAGATTTCATTAAAGGATTTAAAGATCTCCCTCCATAAAGTTTCCAGAGTGCATCTTTCTATTTGTCACAACAGGGTTTTATGAAGGATTTTCTGCAAAAATTGCCTTACTAAATTGCAGAGAAATTGTTGTTTTCATGTTACACATTAAATACTGAATCTCTATTCTGTTTAATCAAATAAACAAGGGCCGCTAGTTTCCAATATGCACATATCCGGTCTAGCAGGACAACAGTGAAAACATACCTTATTGCTCTTGTCTTATCGACAACCATCTCTTTACTGCTCGAACAGAGGAATAGGATCAACATACACCATATGAGCAGGCTCATCCTCAGGTCAACTGTTCGACACATAACCAAGAACACGCACCCATTATTTATCCTACTGAGTTAGATAAGAAAGATTGCATTTCTATGGATAAGGTGAAGGAGTGAATGCAGAAACTTACCTTTGGAAACTCTGACAGTGAACCAGTGAAGGAGTGGACTTGCTGTGTTGTATTGATGGAGGAGCACCTTGAAGATGCACTGGGAGGGGGAATAGGCTGCAAGTATATCTCTGTCACTTTCTAAGGACATCAGGTGTCCCTCAGTGACATGTAAGACCCTCCTCCTCATTATGGTGTTTGGGATCATAGAGGATGTGAAGTTGAATGGCATCCACTCGCCACAAAGATCAGAGGTCAGAGCCCACTCTGACAAACTCAGACTGCAGCAGGTGTGAAGAAGCGTTGTTCCAGTGTCTGACGTAAAGAGGCTGACTCCTGTGATGTGAGAATTATCATTTCTTTCATTTTCATCAACACAAATTACTCCCTTAATCTGTTTTGGATTTCATCATAGTTGACTTCATGACCATATATGATTATATTTTCATATTTTTATTTAACAAACACAACTTCAAACAGGACATATCATCTATTGAATTGTGACCAAATATCAATTAATATTTTCAGTTTATGATTACTTACGTTACTTCAGGTCAATCTGGTTAAAATTGCATAATGTAACTAATTATGAATTATTCTTGAGTTCTTGAGCACTTTAGTTCTATACATTTTCTTGGAGGCTTGCTGCAGTATAGGTCAACAATCTTATCTCCCACGTGTTTGTGGATGGCAAATGGGTGCAAACATACGCTGTTCCACAAAAATGTTTTTTTAGGTAGTCCTGAGCGCAATGAAGTTTGTTCAAGTGTTACATGTTTGTTTTTAATTTGTTATTTGATTGTAAAAACGGAGTGAAACGTCCTGATGGACAGCTGAGAGCTACACGCAGGGCCGCCCCTGGCAATGTTGGCGCCCTAGGCGAGATTTCCAATTTGCGCCCCCCCCCAACATACACACACAAACTGTCATGCATCCCCAAGAAGTTTTGGACTGTATACAGATGCACACAAAGGCAGACAAAATTGTAAGCTATAAAAAAACAATAAAAATATATAATAACAAATATAAAAAGAAAACAAGTGCATGTTTTATTAAAACTATTTCAGATAATTGAATTTCTACTGATGCATGTTGAAATGATTTAATTCTTTGCTTTGGGTTTTTAAGCTATATTAGGATTAAGGTGTAAACAGAGACAGTTTCCCTGTTTGAGAAGGAAATTCTCTTCTTCTAATATTAATGGTTTATCTACATTCTTCTAATAGACCTGTAGTTTATCTACTTGACGGTTACTGAGAGGTAGGTCTTTTAACAGCTCATTTGTTTTGAATACACAAGTATCTACCATCGCTACACAACTGTGTACCCATCATCCATATTGTGTTTTGTATGACTGTAAAGGAAGTTTTCTCATGTTAGTACAAAACTTTTGTGTCGCTTTGTACTGTATGCAGTGGAATTAATTAAAATGTTCACCCTGACACAGTATGCTTGTTGCACACAGAGTACCAAAGGAGATGTGTTGTAGTAACATTTAAACCAGGATGCTGTGCTCTCAATGCATACTGCATGTGACTATGCAGTATTCTTTCATCAGCAAAGCTCATTCAGGACAACAGCTGGAGTGCAGAGGAACCCAGCAGCCAGCAGGGGGCAGCCTCAGGACATCACATGGAAACAAGCAGCAGCAGGCTGTGATTCTTGAAAGGCGTCAGAATACAAGGCTGGATACTACTGGGTTATTCTCTAACAATAGATTTTTAAAGCATGTTAAATCATCCAGTATCTAAAATCCAAAAATATAAAAGTAACTTTTAAGTAAGGCTGTCAAATATATGTAGAAAAGTAGAAAATATTTTCTCTGAAGCTTTGCAGCATAGAATGACACGGACACACACACACACGATAATTTGTCTATCTTCTTATTGTACTGAGTTCCTCACGAAATTGACAGGCCGTGTGGCCTAGTCGTTAGAGTGCCCGTTCTCATTAAGAAGGTCCCGGGTTCAATCCCACTCTCTCCCATCTCCATTCTGGCAATATACTGAACTCTTAAAATTGACCAGTAATTTCAACGCTGATTACCCTTATTGTAAATATCTTACACTATGGAAATTTAAATTAAGTAAAAAAAAATAAATATATATTTTTTTATTTCATTAAATTTAATTGTTTTTATATTTATTTTAATTAGATTATACGGAAGATTAATTAAATTAAATTTAAATTTTTTATATTTATTTCTTGTGAAGGATATCTCATGAATGCTGCAGAGCATTAGAGTGAAGTGTAATTTCCCTATTTTAAAGTGGAAAGAGTTTGAATTGTAGTAAACTAACAGAGTGAGAGAGTGTATATCCCAAAAAACAAAGCTGATGATCTGAGGTTAAAACTTTTCACCTGTATACAGTCGAGATGGCGATCTCTCTTTAGAAATGTTAGGGACACAACTTGTGCAACAGTTGTTTCGCCCTAATAAAAATCCCCCCCATCCTCACACATGAGGTCGGACCCAGCTCCTGTGTCCACTGGTGTCCTGGTTCCACCCATGGCAGCGTAGTGGCGTGGGGCTGGCTCATCCCTGGAGCGCATTTTCTCTTTTAAATTTGTTTTCTCGTTGTCGTTTTGTTTGTTAGGGGGGGGGGCATGCACAGTGCTTTTCATATCCCTGATATTGACGGATACATATTGTTCTTTTACACCAATCACTTTTGGAATGTCATGTCAATCGGCTGATTCTTTTAACTCTTAGACCCTTTTCTGTAAATGTAACATCATAGCAGCCTCTTGTGTCAATTCTACTTCCATATACTAATAGTAAAGGCAAGTGGAGTTGCACAGCTGAAATGACATAACTGGTCTTACTGAAAGGGTTTGTAATAGGAGAGGTAACAAATAAGCTTTTCCCTTTTCAAAAGCTAGGTAAAATTGCCCTGGTTTTGAAGTATTTTATTAGAACTGTGGGCTTGTATACCTTTCGCTTTTCAAAACTGACAAACAATTAAACAGTAACAACTGTTCACAGCTGGTTATTCTGTAAGGACAGGTTTTTTTAATATTCCCCTGCAATTTAAACCTTCATCTTGGTCTTGTTAAAATTAAAGGCTAGTTTTTCTGATCCTGTATAGATACTTATGTCTGGTAGCAAATATACGGCACAAGGAGAAGGTAGATTTAGGTTGCAAGCAATTTTTTAAGTCTTCTTAATGACTGTATGGATATTTTAAACTCTTACATTTACATTTTGTCACCGTTTGTAGTGTATTACTAAATCTTGGCCACTAGATGTCAGGCTCGACCACAGGACTATATGTATGCTCTTATGTTAATGATAATATCACTGAAACCTCCAGGGAAGAATTTCTCAACCTTTTCTGGACCAGTATTTATATTTTAGATTCTTATAACCTCAGCAATTTTAACAACGTGTCAAATCTTTGTCAAATATATCAATGTCAATGTAAAATGCACTTTTATTTTTAAAAAAAAACAAACGGAAATGAGCAAATATCCTTTGAGGAAACTTCTTCTTCTGCTATTTTTCAAGAAACTTAATGCACAAGCAACTGTATCTGTAGTTTACAAGGTCCAGAGACTTGCCGAGTACACAGACCTTGATTGTAGATTGTGCCTGGAGCATAATTGGAGGAAGTCACACATGGAAAAAGCAAACATTTGAACAGTATTTTATATTGAGAAGCTCTGGTAGCTCGTATAGTTAGGATGGGGCAGTAATATAGTATTCATAAGTAATGTCCTGGATCCTTGGAGAAATATACACACAGACCCACCTTACAAGTCATACTCACTCCTCTCCAGCATTACCCCTGAGAGGTAGGGTATAAATGTTTGAGTCTATATTTGATATATATTATCACTAAGAGAAGATGGGGAGTTCAGTGCAGGAACCCCATCGCTGGGGGTCATGCTTACAGGGGCTGCAGGGCTGTTCTCTCTGCTGCTGCTTGATAACTTGGTGCTGATTGATACATTAATATTGCATTGATCGGCTCCTTCTTGTGCACACAGGGGCACTCCTTTACAAAGCAGCACATAAAGGCTATACACGGGAAGAGGTCTTTGGTGCAGCACGGACTTTCCCTGGGAGTTTATTCTTATTTTGTGCTCAGTCTTGTACATTTATGTTTATTACACGTTGTTTTCTGTTTCAGATGCCATCTATAGTTATGAGAACGCAACAGCGATGAACTGTGGCGACACATCTACATGTGAATGAAAAGAAAAAGGATGCACCTAGCTTGAGAGTGGGTGTTAGATAAGGCTTTAGAATGATTTACATTGAGGAGAATCTCCCACACAGCGCTCTCTATATGGATCGTGCCTCACTTCTGGTTTGAGGGCAAAGTCTGTGATTCACAGTGGATGCTACACATTTGACAGTTTATCTGCAACAATAAACACCTTCTCTGAAATGCCTCAAGAGACAAAACAATAAGGCTATCACCTACAAACATCCCGACTGAGGGCAGTGGTTGAGCCTGAGATTTTTCCTTCAATTTATTTGGGCTGCTAATGATAGGCTATCAGATTCCTATCTCCCTTTCCTGCTCTTTCCCCTCTCGTGCTCCCTGCCGTAGCCTGGAGGACTGTTTTGGCGAGCATCTGGAGGGAGGCTGTTGAATAGAATCCTTTCTTGCAGGGCCCTGTGCTCCGATGAGCGCACTCGGGGCATGGACGCCCGGCCACGCTCCACGGAGGACGCAGGGCTGGTAGTGGGGGTAGGGAAGGGGAATAAAAGAGGCCCTCAAAATCACAGCCGCTTACATTGGTTGTGAATTGTCTCTCCGAGCTTTGTTTACTTCTGTGCTCTGCAGCTGCACAAAGTCACTTTCTCCTCGTCTTTGGCTCCATCTCATTCATTTCCGCTTATTCAGATACAGCTGACCAAGCCACCAAGTTACTGTGATGTCATGTCTTTGGGGTAAAGTAGGAAAAAACGCTGTATTTCAGTTTAATGTTAATAAAGTTCCCAGTGAATTAAAAAGGTGATTTGTTCACTAATGAGGGGTCTTTGGCTCAGGGGGTATATCGGGACTTTCTTTAACCTGAAGGTTATTTGTTCGATACACAATTCCTCTAAAGTGTCCCTGATATTGAAGCGACTGAAGATACTCAACCCCAAATTCCCCCCTGACCGCTGTGCTGACGGTGTGTGATAGAAGCGAGTAGATACAGCTCTTTGTGAATGAGCGACTGAGACTTGTAATGTAAAGTGCTTTGAGGGGTTGATATGACTAGAAAAGTGCTAGATAAACACATTCCATTTAGCATTTGAAACATCTGCTTGCCATGAAAGAAGCAGCCAAGTACAAAAAGCTAATTTTGGTATATTCATCATCAAGAATCAACAACGCTTTCTGAAAAACATTCAGAAATCCTCTCGTAACCTGTGATGACACAATTTGACTGATAAAACTCTGAAGACTTTCACACGTCCTCCCTTATTGATCGTGTGGCTGTGAATCTGGCACTACTCGTCTCTGTCTTCACTGTTTTGCTGGTTCACATTTTGGATCAATGTGTTTGTGTCTGTGCAGGGAAGCGCCGGCTCGGGCCGGAGTGGATCTGTGGAAGCTAATGGGATTGTAAGTGTCTGGCAGAGGGGAGGGGTGGTAATGAAATGAGGGGGCCACGACTGTCAGAGCCAGATATTCTAACTGACAGCCGCCGGGCATCAGAAGACACACACAGAACCTAGCGTGTTGTTTTGTGTGTTTTTCATCACGTGTGTGGGAATGTGTCCGTGCGATTGCGTGTGTTTATGCCTTATGCACATGCAGACACAGTGGTTTCACAGACTTGTGTCTCCTGCTGACAGCGAGACAGGATCACATGGGTTGGTGTTTTCTAACTGTCATTAGTTCTGTGGGTGCGTAGCTCTGCAAGTGTGGTAGACATAAACCTCAGGATGACAACATCACTACAGTATGTCACAGCAGAGAAGGCGTGACCAGATCCAGCATTTCCTACCCTGCTGATAGTTCTTATCTTAGAAGGCAGAGAAATACTGCAGGGTAATGCTGTCTACACACTCGTTCTCTGTCTGTTTACTTGATGCATGTTCCTGGGAGATAGAGCTCAGCTGAGCTGCGAGCAAGAGGTTATCGATTGCCGTCATACAATTTTACACTGGTCTCTTTGTAGGAGGGGGTGACCATTTGAGCTATCCAAACTAAATCAAAAATAGCATTTCATCTTGCCGTTGTTATATTATATTCCTGTGAAATCCTTGCAAATACTCCCCAGCCCTTTCTGTGAATCGCCCTCCTTCTGTTCATACTTTGAAATCATCAGATCGTTGCATAAGCCCTATATGTATCCTATTGTGATTTGATCTGGAGAGCAGAAATGGCAGATTAGTCCTAAATCCGCCCAAGTAGATTATCCACTCATCTCTAAAGCTCATGCATTGAGGGTTCCTCATAATTGCCGCTCGTGGTGGAAGGGGCAGGAGTGCCCAGCTTACCCATGGTCAGGAGGACAGGGCCGATCTGCTCCCACTTGCCATCCGTGTCGACTTATTAAAAGTGTGGTTGACCCCGGTTTTTCCCCCGTGTGCTTCTTCCTATTGTGTTCTATCTGATTGATGTAGACTGGGGTCTCCTAAGCCTTTGTGGGGGATCATGGCACAGTGCGCAGGGGGCTAAATGTTTACATGCATTCATTTGACTTCACCCAGGGGTCTGCCGGTCCAATCCAGGGTCAGCACATGGACGGGTGGACGAGGCCATATGTCATGCTTTTCTCCACCACTGGACCTGAAGGTCACACCCACCAGGTTATGGAGGCTAGTTAGAGAGAATAAATACTCTTTGTGGGCGGATACCTACCTCTTGTTTTGGCTGTGAGCTTTCAGCTTGGATACCAGGCGGGGTTCCTAAAATTAGTGGGTTAAGAAACATGCATGACACTAATGTTGCTTCACTGTTGATATTAACCTGCCACAAATGACAGAAAAATAAGCCAGCATGCTGTGCTCAGTGTCTCAGTCCTGCACTTATGTGGAGCCGAATGTGACAGTGAAGAATTAATGGTAAATAGTGGAAGAGAAACATAGGGGACTGACTGACAAATAGATTGGTTTTCAACAGAGAGGGTAGAGGTGAAACGTCAGCAGATAATCCTGCTGAAATCACTGTAAGCAACACAGAAATATTACAAATATTTTAAACTCAACCATTAAAGTTTGGATTGCACCTGGCCAGATGTAGTTTGTTTCTGTGTGTTGCGTGACCATAATAAAAACGAGAGGAGTTTGTTCTTTAAGTGAAACACAGTTATTGTTGTTTAAATTTGGAATCAATAATCAGATGTTCAGAATGTCTCTAAGAGTTTTTTAGGAGAAAACATGCACATGAAAACACAAGTTAACAAATGCAACGTACATGTTGTCAAAGCTATGAAGATGTGTTTTCTTCATTTATTGCTTCGTTTTGTGTGTCTTCTGAAGTTGGAGTGTGTTCTTATTTAGGCTGACAACTTCCTTTTAATAAAAACACGCACATTGAAGATTTGCTTGTGAATGAAAAGAGGTATAAAGAAAAATTTAACTTTTCATATCTGACCATTAATCCGACTTATCTGTCATTAAATGAATCTGCCTCAATAAGCCTCTTCAAAGTAAATAGTATGTGTAACAGTTCAACCTACTGCATTTGACTTGTCCCCTGCAAAAATCCATCCAAAACTTAACGTTTTAGCTTGGGTCCAGCTTTTGAGAATCTATATCAGAAGAATACTTTACTTATGTACATTCATGTTGTAAGTAATGTCCTGCGTGTGTCTCCCACTAGTGGTCTAGCTGCTGGTTTTGTGCTGATGCAGTGTTTAGTTGGGGAGGGGTCAGGGCAGCAGGACTTAAGACAGTAACGCCAGAGAGTTTACAGCAGCTTCACTTCAGCACTGTTACAATTCACCCAATGATTCAACAGCCGGCCAATGATCCACCTGGTAAACATTCATAGCACTCAAACAGATTTTCCACTCGGTTCAGACATCTTTCTTTCTCTCTGTGTGTCCCTCTCTCATGCTTATGCATTGGAATGCGGGTGTGTTGTGTGTGTTTGAAATGAATGCTAACAGGCAGGAGGGGGGTGGGGTAACTGATTGGAGTCGGAGCGAGCGAGTGTTGATAGAATGTGGTTAAGACTAAGAGAAGAATGGGACAGAGAACAGACACTGTGGTGGTAAGGTATAGAAATGAAGGATTGTCTACTATTTCTCTCACCCATTAACCAGACAGGGCTATTGTTGCACTCATTTCCCACTGGCACACTGTTGCTGTGACTGACAGGCCGACACGTCGCCTCTGCAGGTCTGCCACATGGTGGGTCGCTGAATGGAGAAGGCAAAACGTCACTGCTTTGTACAAACAGCTTACCTCAACTCTTTATTTTTTTCGCAAAACATTCACCTGTGCTTCACTTAACAATGATTGCTGCTGCTTCACAACCCAGAGGCTAAGATAAAATGTGAGTGACTGTTATTTTTAGCCATTCAGCTAATTACAACTGGAATTGATCCTATTTTTATTGATTTCTAGGCTGGTGAATGTCAGATTTCATGTAGTGGTCCTGGTGACTTAAGTACATACAACCAGTGTTTCTCTCTGTCGTGCACCCATACAGCTGCTCTAACTCTACTAATGAAAATATGTTTAGACACTCACATGCACGCTGCAAACAGCTGTGACTATAAGTACAACTTCTTGCACCCCTGCTAAGAGAAGTGTTGCCCTAGCCCCACCTTGAGAGTCTCCGTACACACACCCAACAGCCCGGCACAGCCAGGGTGGTGGTGGAGGACGTTCAGCGAGAGACGAGACGCGTTGAACGACTCTCACAGGCGGAGGCCGTCTCACGGAATTCCAGAGCCGGAGCAGGAGGCAGAGAGGAGGCTGCTGGGGAAACAATGGCCAGGGACATCTGTCATGCGTGGCTGCCCTCCCCATCGCTTACAATGGGTCCGGGGGACCAGCCAGTGGTGGCTTTCTTTTCTCTCCCCTCCTTTCCGGGGACACTTCTGGCCCTTACAATGGGCCTTTTGTCCCCTCCCCGCTTTTTGCCAACGTTTAACCCTTCGAGCCTGCTCCTTTTTCTGCCTCGTCTTTCTGTCTCCACTAGAAAACAAAACATAGTAGTTGAAACCGCGACTATTCATTCACCTCCCTCTGCTTCTGTTTTTCATTATGACTTTTGGCTCTGTCTATGGCTGTGCACTGCTCTCTTTGCATGAACGTGTCAAGACCCCCTTTTAATTTGCTGCATGTGTTGGTGAGAGCTAGTGAGAGACGATAGAGAGGATGAAAACGACTCCTGCGAGTCAACTCATCCAGTTCTGCAAACCGAAAAAAAAATAAAAAAACCCTAACAGTCCATCACCATGGATCTGATTTCGCCCACGAGTCCATTGACTTCAGTAGAACGTGGCAGTAGCCCCTGGCACCTGAGACACAGTACTGGTTCAATATGCTCCTTAGCCCCGATGGTGTCCTCTTCCAACCGGCCCCATTGTGTTTCATCCAGGTTTCTGTGTTTCCAGGAAGCTAGGCCTCTAAGGAGGTTGTCATCACACACACTCACTGACCGTTGATGCGACACAAATCACTTCCCCTGCACGATACCCGGCAGTTGGTCTGTACACATGAATGACAGCAGTTTAGCTACTGTGAGTCCTGCTCAGTACCATTGATTGTCAAACTCTTGATGATGTTAGAGCCACAGCGCTGCACTGGCTGGGATGTAATTATACTTGGATCCTTGGAGCTGTCTCTTGCTTAGTGTTTTCAACACTCATCAGCCTGATGTAAATTGCAAATTGATTTTTTCCCTAGCCTCTCATTCTTAAGGACTTAAGGGGTTCAAGCTGGTCTACAATTGATTAGTCAGATTGCATTTTATTATTGCTGTCAGCGACAAGACTTTTCAAGGGGATACTTGGCAGTTCGCTGGCCAAACTGAACTCGTCACCTCGGTTGTGCCAACCTGGCAAAGCAAGAGCCAGCTGAATGAAGACTGATGTCTCAACTGTTGTATACCCGCCGTCCCCTGTAGCATAATGCGGTTGGACTTAAGCTACGTGTTGCACTGCTTTGGATATGAGCAGCGGGGAAAAGTTGCAAAGTTTGGTTTAAGTAATGAGACGAGAATTCGGCGTCAATCACAGATCTAATTCACAGCCCCCAGCGCTTGTGATTCCTCTGCCGCCTTTCAGACGTTGCTTCACAGTAATGGACTAACTGGCGAGCTGGACTGCTGTGTCCTGTCCTGGCAGCTAATTGTTGCCAGCTGCCGGAGGTCGGGTGGAACAAAGGGCTGTTTGAAAAGGTGATCTGTTGATTGGAGAAGCTGTCCACCCTCCTTCAGTGGGATGTGCATCACGTGAGATGTAGCATCTGTGTACAGCGCTGCCTGATTCTCACACACACATGTCCCCGGGGCCCAGCACACTGTAACAACACCAGCCCATCTGTGTTTTGTAAGGGGAGAACCAAATGAACTCACAGAGTGAACAACAGGGCAGCGTGTGCACAAAAAAGGGGGAAAGTGGTGCAGCCTCATGACAGATTTATTGTTATCATTATTTTATTAGTGCTGTTATTCCTGTCTTGGCCTTTTTGCCATCGTTTTATCTCTGGTCATTAATCACTTATTTATCTACCTAATGATTTCACAAATGTCTGTCTATCTGTATGTGGAATGCATATCTCACGAACCGTTCTTTTCAGCTTCCATTTGGTATGTGTGGTCCTAATGGCCCAGCAAAGTACAATGTCTAATTATGATTATATCATTCTGAAGCCATAATGGACTTACAGAAACATTCAAGAGTAGGTGAAGATCTGATGGCAGTAAAATTCACACAATCGCTTCCTGTTTGGCAATTTGTCTTCAAAGCAAAAGCACAATGTTCGTGTTGCTGCGATAATGCTTTATATTAACTTGATGATACTGAGCTTTTATGTTGAAAAGGTGTGAACTTGAGTTTAAAGATTGGGTCGCTTGCCAATCTTTAACACCCCAAAAAGGTGTGTATACATGTGATATAAGCCACAGATACGATCAAGGATGAAGTTAATTCAGTTTATTATAAATATAATATATTTAATATAAATAACCATAAAATCTTCATTTCAGATAAACCAGGTAGGATGAACCTAACATTTTCTCACTTCACTCTGCACCATAGACTGTTAAATCTCTGTTCACAATTTCAAGCACACAAACAATAAAAAAGTGATAATATATTGAAGGCTACTTTTAAGGAGGTTTCTATAATGATTTATTATAAGATTCATGTTTTTAATGTAATATCCTATTTGGGGCCAGTTAATCTTGGTTTTCAATCTTCTTTACTGTTTTAACAGTTTCTAAGAGTAGGTGGACACGTTTCAGAAATGATATATGTGAGTCAGAGGACGTGATGATATGGGAGCACATTTTGTTGGAGATAACATTCTTGTCTTTTCCCTGTCAAGCATAAATATTTAAGTAAACCTGTCAGTGACGTTCCCTCCCTCCTGGTGCTTTCCTCAGAGGACGGAGAAAACAACAGTTAGAATGAGAGGAGAAGAGACACACCGATAGAAAGATAAAGACCCCTGAATGATGGCTGTCTGTCAGCAGGGCTGTACTTTGTGGCTGTAACCAGGACCACGCACATGCAGACAGGTCCTGCATGTGTGTGCCTAACACCTCTCAGAGCTGTCGGTCTGATCGAATGGCCCTCCAGGCGTCTGTTATGACAGCTCTCTCTTCGCCTTGAGAGACCTCATCTGGGGCATGTTCTGACAGGGCGGCCGCTTGGAATAGCTCTGATGAGAGGCAAGCTCAGACCTCTATCATACTGCCGCTGCTCCCTGTCACTCTTGCTTTCTCTCGTTGTTTCTGTGTGTCTGCTGTTGCTCGGCGTGAGTGAGTAATATCAGCCATTTAGCGAGAATGACACTGGAGCACATACCTCAGCCAAGACCCAATAGCCCCCCTGGATCTGCACCAAATTGCACACTCTCATAATTATAAATTCCTCAAAAAAATGCCTGACATTTTCTTTAATCCCTTTTGTTTATCAGGATCCAGAAATTATTATCTGCAACCAACGGAAATGCTGCAAATTTCACAATGCTAGAGAAATTTCACCGGATCTCCCCTTCTGGTCTGGATCCTCACCAAAATTGTATCGGCTCTTCCCTGACATATGATGCATCCTTTCACTAAGTTTTGTGGTAATGCCTCCTGTAGATTTTGTGTAATGCTGCCAACTAACAGACAAACATACCAACCCAGATGAAGACCCTCTGATAACCCCCTTGGCCGAGGTAAAAATGCCCTTGACAGAGCTCTGGCCTGGCTGCAGTTAACACATCAACCTGCACCATCTGTGACAGGCCCAGAAGCAATTATCCAATACCACATCCTCACTGACCATCTGTATTAAAACCTGCTCCCAACACCTGAGATTAACCCACACTCAAACCTCTACTGCAATAATCTAGCTTGTCCGCCAGCGCTTGTTGAGAGCCAATAGTGTGGGGGTGGGTTCAGGGTCAGCATGTGCCTTGTTCAACGTATTCAGCTGCTGCTGCCACTGGCCTGGTCCACAATCATAGCTATGGCTGTCATAAAATGTCCTACAGCTGAAAATGACTATAAGCCATGCTATTACAAGCGCAGATAGAGAGGAAGGGGGGCTTTGGCTGTAAAAGCAGCATCATGGACTTGCCCCTCAAACGGCACCTGAAGGTCAATGGCCAGCTCTGATGCTCCAGCTGTGCACCAACATCTCTAAAAACACATCTGACAATAATCTTTATTTTGCCTTTCCTATTTATGCCAAATGAATCCCCTTGTTTACATGTTATGCAAAGCCAAGTAATTGTATTTAGCTCTATCGACCACTTTGTTCAATCTAATGCTAAGGCATAACTGTCCTTGGACAAGCTGGGGATACATTCCCCAGTCGGCCAAGTACAAAATAAAACAACTTTGCTACAGGATATTGCAAAAGAACAGAAAGCCGAGCTCCTCTGCCTGGTTCGTTATCATTGTATTTGAGGTCAGCGATTGCGAAGCGTTAGTCTATGGATGTGTGCTTGGGCAGTATATCACTACTTTATCTTCATCTCAAAGGCATGTCTTCATGTCTTTCAGCCCTCTGCAACATCTCACAGCCAGAGAGGTTTTTCATTCCTCTTCAAGCAAAACAACATACTTGCTGTGAGATGGAAAGATCAGTGTGTGCACGGCCGCTTTACGTGCGCCGGGCCTTCAGCTTAGAAAATGAACAGACCTTCAAAGTGCAGAGGGCCACAGAGACAACGTGCACACTGGTGATGTTGTCAAAAGTGAGAGGTACTGAAATGGCTCTGATAAAGAGCAGAGCTGCCATGGCTCAATGTGAGTCAGAGGTGAATAGGGAGATGGAATTGAGTCCAGCCTCGTGCACATGGCGTGATTGTGTGAAATGTTTGCCGCTCGCCGCTGCATAATGCTCAAGGCCGGCCCTCTCCTTGTGCTCTGTCCTTGTGTCGCCCGCTGTAGCCTGTTAAAGGTGCATTGAGCCCGAGCCTACTCAGTAATATAGACATGGGTGGAAAGGGAGTCGACATGCTTGTTCCACAAAATAGAACACGCTGCATCGGATTGTTGCACTGCGACAAACAGGCCCACACATGAGTCTTGCAGCTTGAGCCTTGAATATGAGTGATGGGACTTAAAAGCTGCCTGTCTCTCAATGCATGTTCTCTCTTTTCGCTGAGGCCATTAAGCTATCAAAGATGTGGCCTGTGAAGAAATGAAACATTGTCCAGAGCTGAGAATTCCTCTGAGCTGGGGGAGGATAGGGAGAGAGCAGTGTGTGTGTGTGTGGGGGGGGTGATGGTGGTGGTGGTGGTGGGGGATTAGAAAAAGGTTCTGAGGTGGAGGAGAGGGGAGACGATGATGATGGACAGACACGGGGGAGCCCCCCTCTGGTATCAAAGCAGCAGGAATGTCGAGCGGGCTGGTAGGACCTGGAACGCTCTTCCAACCCTCTGATCTGATGTGATGTGTGAAGTGGAGGGGTGAGTCAGGGCTTAGCAGAGCACACAGCGCCCGAGATACAGAGCAGGGCCACAGGCGAACAGCTGGTTACCAGACCTGCACCAGCATTGGACCAGAAGAAGAAAAAAGAGGGGGGAAAAAGTGGTCATTAGCTTTGCTGCGTGGACGTGTTTTGGTACATGAGTATTTGTTATGCTTTGATGGATGCCCTCTTTTTTGTGATTTTGCAAAAAAAGCACGATGAGCCTCAAAACGTCAATAAATCGTTTAACCTTATGATACCTGCAGCAAAATCCAAATCCCATATCTATTTAGCCTAAAAAAAACACTCGTCGGTCAATGATATTTTCTATTTAACCTAGTGTGAAGATCTATGGGCACTACCCTCTCAAGCTAACCTGTGTTTGGTGCTTAATATGTATGGAGGAATCAGAGCTCTGCTGCCTAATTGACTGGGGCACCTCTCCATGGCTGCACGGGGTCAGGGGCGGCGTGGCTGGAGACTTTGTGCCTCCACTCAATTTCATTTTTTCCCACTGGTAGACAAAAGCCCAGCTGCTTCTCCGAGTGTTCAATCCCAATGAGACACATGCACATGGAGTGTATCTCTTTGACCTGACTCATTTCCCTGTGAGCGCTCGGACAGAGACAGAGAGAGGGAGTGCAGTGCAGTGTCTGTGGTAAGCCATTACAGAGAGGCCTAGAGCTTTTACAGTATCAGTCCAATTATGGCTTTGCATCCGCCCCTGCTTAAGTCTGTTTGCTTTTACTTAATGCTCCAACTATTCCCCGATGCTTTGTTCTTCACTCTAAATACAAATCTCTCCCTCCATCTTTTTCTCTCTCCCCCTCTCGTCTCCAGGCTGAGTGGCTCCTCGCTCGCCCTCTCCCTCCACCTCCTTGCTGAACATGTAAGCTGCTTCTCTCTGCTGGCTGTAGGGTCATTAGCTGCACCGGAAATTTTGGCTTTGTTTCTCTTTTTTTTCCTTCCTTTTCTTCTTCCTTTGCCTGGAACAAAGGGAGAAACATTCAATAGTTATTGATTTGGAGACATACAACTTTTACTGGAGATCCCATTTAATCACAAAAGCTGATTTATTGTAGGCCCTCTGACAATCCCATTAAATTGCTGTCTAGCTAATCAAGTCCATTCTTTCTCCTCGAGGACTAATCTTTTATAGGGCCAGCAGAACAAATCCCAGCAGTAACAGGATTGGCGGGGAACTAGAGGGTTCAGGGCTGCATCACCTTACCGTAAAAAAGAAGAAAAACAACCCACAAAAAAATGATGACAAATATCACCCTGAGTTTGACATTATTTATCTAAAGAGTTGACTTGTAAGTAAGTGATTCTCTTCCATGACGATGGTGCCATAAAGGTTACTACACATAGTGATTTATTTTTCAACTTGATTATTAAGTATCTTCAAGTAAAGTACTGCCAATTCCAGGACTAATTTGTGCAACATTGTTGATCTTTGCCTTCTTCCGGATAATCCCACCATGCTGGGGTTCATTGCATTTCACGCTGCGCTAACCCCTTATGGTTTTGTGCATTTTTAATCTGGATTAACTATGTTTTGGGGAAATTCCTGCTGTGTGTTAATGTGCAGGTCTTACATTTCACACACATTTTTATGTCTGCATGTCGTGTTCATCCTCGCAGACATAGCACACCCTAAAGCCTCTAATAATGAAATTGTTCTAGTAAACCTTTATGTTTCTCTCTCCTGCATGTCATGTCGTGTGTGTGTGTGTGTGTGTCTGTGTGTGCATGTGTGTTACATCCCTGCTTTATGAGTCACTCGGTCATTGGGCTCTAGCCCATCCACTAAATGAAGTGGAAACCCAAAAGAAATGATGATAGAAACCCAGAGACACATGACTGAATTTTATGATGCACTGATAAAAATTCACTAGCTCTTTTCTCATTGGATAACTCCGGGAGAGATACAGCTGGTGGTGCTTTATTTTTCTTTCATTTCATTTTGAGATATTCATGCAAACGTATTTTTAAAACAATAATCTTTAAACTTTGTGTATTTCACTGTTTCATAAATCCAATATTATACACAGGACGTTTCTTATCATGCGGTGCAGCAAATCATTTTGTTGCCATATTGTCTGCGAAGGAAAATGTCAGTCATAACATTGCCTTTAGAAGGAAATGATGTTATTTCAAATCGTTAGTGATAGAGAGCTGTAATTGCTTGCTGTTGCGGTACCTGTAGGAATTCAATACTGTCAATAGAGTGCAATCCGGTGTCAGTCACTATTGGTCTGGTGAACATGTTCTATTTGATTGTCATCCGCTGTGAAACGTTAACTGGGCTGCAGGGTATACTGCGGCTTCGTGTTTCAGTAATGCTGCTGTCCCTTTAATATGATGAATCCCTGTGCTGCCCCATCTTTGTATAAGAACAAGAAAATTGAGACATCCATTCCAGTCTGCTTCTCTCAGCCTCATCGATCCCAAGGTTAGAGGGACAATGTGGCTTTCTCACACAAATAAAGCGATGGCTACACTCCTATTTGAGTGCATTGACATTGTTTCTGTTACTGGAGTCAGGTGTTTTCATACATTATCAGGACCCGTGGCCCTAATGAAAGGGGATCCTGTGCACAGGCCTGACACGCCCAAGTCACACGCAGGACAGAGTGCTGCCTCTGCAGGCCGCTCCAAATGTCCACCTCAGCACCTCTGGACCTCAGTGGAGTGACCATTGATTTGATCTCCTCACTTATTCCTTCATTGACATAGATACACTGTGTCAGAGCTGCTTGACAGAATAAATCTTAGTCAGTCCACACAGGCTTATTGTCAGCAGACATTTTAAGGGTTTTCCTTTGGTGTTTATGGAGATTTTCAGCTCCTAACTCGATAGAAACACTGCTTAGCTTTAGATGGTGATTGCATTTCGCCCCTCTCATATGCATACTAAGAGTGGGTTCCCACTGAAAAGATCAAGGCAATCTATGTGTGGCCAATTCTGGGCCTCTGCCAGGAAGACTCTGTCGATTCCATTAAAGGTGGGGCCAGATGTTTGTCATTACCTTTATTGATAACCACAGGGTCAATACTGTGATTTATTCTGCTGGGATAGGACTAAGCTTTAGTCACAAGTTTCACCAGGGCCTGATCAATAGTACACAATGGGCATGTACAACATGACCACACATGAAATGAGAGCATCAGCAAAGCTGTAAATCTATCACAAAGTTTGGTGCTCAGGTGCACAAACTGTACTGACTGCAGAGAAACTGTGAAAGCTGTTGGGTGTGTTTTATTTCCACTTCAAAGTCCACAGCCTTTGACTTACAGCTCAGTCAGACATTGTGAAATAATTGGGTGCAGAGAGGAGTGTTATCGTGTGTTATGTGTGTGTGTGTGTGTGTGTGTTCTGTTCTAACACGTGTCTTCCCCATGTCATACACGTTTTCAGTAAAAGCCATTTAAAATGAAATGTAAAAACTCATGGATTACATACAGCTGTCTGGCCATGACAGGAATCAGTTACAAGACCAATCTGTTGCACAACTTAGTATGACGCTGAGGTTTTACGGATCATAAATCTGTTCCAGCCTCCTAGCTAATGCAATTTAAGGTTTTCATCGAATAGAGATTAGGAGGTTTTGTTTTTGTTGCCTTTTAATTATGTCATGTTTTACCCGTGATTTACACATCCGTGGCAAACACACACTGCTGGCTATTTAACCCACCAGCTTTATTTCCTTCCGACTGTTTGCTTTTGTCACTCATAGTGGTTCCCGATTATTCATTGCTGCTTAACGTGAATAACAGATACACTACCTCATACGTGGATACGATTTGTGCCTGACTCGCATGTCGATTTTCATCAACACAACAACTCCCATGATCCCACGCTGCTTCTTGACGTCATCAAACTAGGTTGTTCTCGTTCTAAAAGACCCCGAATGGCTGAAGTTAAGAGTGTACTAATGTGAATGACAACAGGTCAGTGTGTTGAAAAGTTCAGACTCAGGGAAGTTTATTAAATGATTTCAATTTAAACATGAGAGTCGGCTGCTGTAGCCTGTAAAGGGTAGTGGTGCGTTCAGGGGATCTGTGGGCCTGCAGCAGTGTATCCAGCGCTGGACATTCCTCTGCTGGTGGTGGTCTATAGGAGAAGGGCACCGAAAGCAGCGTCTGAATAGACGCTGAGTCGCCGGACTGGACCAAAATGTAATTACCTCTCGCTCACAATGTCACACTGCAGACCTGAGCCTGACAGCAGCCTCAGAATGGAACGTGCTGGGATTGAATTAACCTCCAGCTGGGAAAGGTGTTGTTGTATGTGTTAGTTTGGTGTGAACCACACCAATGCCTTTTTCCATGCCTGCAACTCACAGAATTTTCTTGAACTCACACTATTATGCTGCACTGAACCAGTTTTTTCTAAAATTGCTTGGGCAAGCAGTGTTGTTTCTTGGCATTTTGGGACTTTTGGCCTAGCCCGCCAACCACGGGAATCTGCTCAGACCACTGGCTTGTGTAATACACTCTGGGCTCTGACACACTGCAGCCCTTTGGTTGTGAAATCTGGAAGCAATAACACCGAGATTATTCTCTCCCTCCATGAGCTTCATAGACTCATTGCTATGATAAGCCAATAGCCTCAACAGCTCCATAGCTATTAGTGTCAGTCTATCCCTGGAGTGACAGTAATTTGCTGCTCCCAGTATAAACCTTTGTCATGTCTTTAACATCAAACAGATTATGTGCAGTCACTTATTGAGATTGATTAATATTTTCATGATGCAATTTATTTGCTGGTGAGTGTACAGCATGCACTGGCTGAGTGGGCTAATGTAATGTAATGGGGACTTAAATGAGCCATTAATCTGGCAGACCCAAGGGTAAAGGGACAGCACCAAAGGGACCCAGATAGCATGATGTAACCAAGATATGGGGTGGGGCAGCTGATCACAGATGATTTGGGATCTCATTTTTTAAAAAGATTATTTGTTGGATTTAGGAATCGCATCAACTAAAAGTCTAAAAACACAGGTACTGGATATCACTTCTGAGATTTTTTTTATCTCTTTAAAATGTTCCATCAAAAGCAATTTATAGACGACACCGGGGCAGGGGCGAACCGAGGCTTTAAGAGAGGATACCAGGTGCTTCCAGATCGGAAATTGAAAATGGAGATAACACTGTGGAGGAAAGGGAAGCGAGGTGGCGATACACAATTATCTGTGGGAGGCGTTGGGTATTATAAATGACCCTGTGAGACCAGAGTGGGAGGTGGGAGCCAGCGAGCGGTCGGGGGGGCTTCCTGGCTGTATAATTGAAAATCATTCAGACAGCTGTACAGTTTAACCTTGGTGGACCATGGTCTTAGTCACTAATTGATGGGTTGGCATGTGCAGACAATTGAAAAGTGAGGTGTATGTGGGGAGACGTCTCGCCTTGTGTGTCTTTTGTGTCTGTGTTCCAAGAAAGCTTTGTAAGGCATCTGCGTAAATATATCTCCCCCATGTCCTCTGATATTTGTCGTGAACCTTTTGCATCACACGACCTCACCCAACATTGCAACATCGGTACGTGAGGACATTTCTTATCATCTCTGTGTTTGTCTGGAGCAACGATTTCAGCTCTGCAAACCACCCACCACCGAGATACTGATGTAACAGAATGCTCCATTTTGTTTTGTTTGGGAGTAATACAAGCCAGAGAGGCAAGTGAGTTGATCTACAGGAAGCAATAGATCTCTCTCCGCTCAGTCGGAGCAGAATCCTGTCTCCCTGCTCCGTGCACAGGGCCCGAGCAGCGTGGTTTTCACTTCCCTGGTGGAACCAGATGCATTATTGATGGATGGCTGATTGGGAACTCAATTACACAGAGATTACTGGGCTGGCCGACACTGGGACACCGCTACCCTGTCAGAACGATTGAATTAGGGCACAGGAGAGGAGGGAAAGTGTCCTTCAGAGACGCCTCTCCTCTCTGCAGACCTCCTGGGGACACCAAACGGCCACAGCCTAGTTCATTCTCTGACAGATGACCTTCCCAACAGCTGTAGCTGGACGGCCTGCTGGCTGGATACTGCTGCACAGAGCAGGAGGGAGAATCTTTTTAGAGGTTAACCTGGTGTCCGTACAGTGTGGTTGAGTTTTACATTGTGTGGTGGATTCAGTGTTTGTTTGTGTGTGCGCACACAGACACACATTTTGTCTGCGTATTCCTGGGTATAATTTGATGTTTCAGATGACAGCTGCTCTACCTTTCATGCTGAAGTAGATGCGATGATGAGAAAGGCTCCGAATGCGAATGTATGTGCATAAATATTGGCATTTCACCAAATCTCATTCATATAATATGGCGCACCTGAATGAGAAGCGTGCCTTGCAGGGTCGCATGCTATTACAAATTTAATGTGAAATCTGTATCGAAGAAGATGAGAGGAGGGGGCTTCGGCATCGGAGGTGGAAGCATTCATCTTCCTTTTCTGTTGGTCAGCAAATGTGCTAAAAGGCAACAAAAGCTGATCTCGAAGAAGAGAAATCATTTAAAACCAGACCACACTGTGAAGCCCATTTCACCCTTCAGACTGGTGCAGCTATCCTGGCCTGCTGTTTATTGCATTCATCAGCGAAGGTATGGATGGCTGATCTCATGTGTCCGTGTCTTCACATTTCCGCTCCCCCAGCTTTTCCTCGGAGGACAACTCTATTTCAGACAGTCATGTACAGATGCAGTTCTCTTCCTGTATCGTTTGGAATGAAAGCACATGTGTGATCATGGACAAGGTTCTCCATTCCTTGTGTCTTCTTCCATTGTCGCACTGTCACTGTGTCAGTGAAGAGAACGACTCTTGAAAGAGGCCTTTGTCCCGGTTTGCGTTGTCAATGGAGACGGGCCGTAGCTGGGATTAGGTGGACAACAGGCAGCTTTCACCAGGCTCCTGCATTGTCCAGGTCTTCTCCAACAGGATGGACTCTTTAGAAAGGACACCCCGGTGAGCTGTGCCCCGCTCTGTTGCCCCTGTCTCCCTGAACACTGGGCACAAGTTAGACCCCGGAGAAAAGGTTTAATAAGGAGTGGAGAATAGCCATTAGCTCCCTACCAACCTCTGTTGATGGAGGAGAAAATAGAGGGACCAATAGACTAACACAAACTATTGGAGTCTGTGACAATCATGAAAGGAGAAACTAATTCCCTCTCCTGAGCGTAGGCCTGACTGGTCCAGAGAAGACCTCAGTCATGACTGGATTTAACAAACCACGAGTTTAAAGAAAATTGGAGTGGTTGTCCATTTCCTCATTTATCCGATTCAATTAAATGGATGGATTCTCACTTATTTAGAGGTGTGTGTGTGTGTGGGTGTGTGTGTGTATGTGTACGTGCGTCTACTCATATTGAGCCTGTGTTCATGCCTCTGCATTCGTTTGTGACTCTGGGTTGAGTCCCTCTCTTTATTACACTCCATCATTCATTTACCAGTGTCTTATTTATATAACCAATATTTTCCTATATACCATCCAGGGGAAGTGATGGTGTCACTGGAAGCACTCATTCACACTCATGGCAAGCATTGATTTCCACCGTTCCTGGCCTGCATATTTGAATTGTCTTTTCAAAATTAAATCAATTTTCAATCAATCCAGAAGTCCTTTCTGCCACAAACAGATCTATAAATAGTCGCTGGTTTGAGAAGAGGGTGGCGGAGTCATGATTAAGTGAGATTGTATTCATACATACCTGAACCACTCCAATGGCCACATAATTTAATCAAATAAAACTCTAATTTTTTTTTAAAGGAGCCACAGAACATATCAGCTACCAACATGTAACACTGTGGAAATAGCGAGCTGACAAAAATGCTAATCGTTACTGCTATAGGTGCTTATCATTAAAACCATTGGCAACAGATCTGTGACTGTGAATATACCCCAAGGATAAAGTTTCTTTCAACCAGCTGAGTAGGCTAAAAATGGATTGTGTGTCTGTGAGTCATCGTTCAGCGTGATGCCAAAAGATCAGGTCCGCCCTTCGATATTTGAAATAATGAACACTTTACATACATTTGCAGCTGACCTATTCATTGTGAATGAATGTCAGCTATTATTTAAGGAAATCATCTGCATTATGTAAACATTTTTGCAAATTAGTGTCGGTGACTTTCATCTTGCCTCAGTAAGCAAGGCCCTGTTTTGCATCTGCCATAATTTTGGATCAACATGCCCTCATTTGTGTAGGACATGAGGACAAATACGTCATTGTATATATAAATTGTTTTTTAGTTGATTAAAAAAATGTCAGTGTGGATTCAAGAAAATAGCATTTCAGAAGTGTCTGAAGTTGGTTAAATCATTTTTAATTTATAATAAATGTTAGGCTGCAGGAGGTGAATTAACTCACTGTCTTTAATTAAAGCTTTAAATTGGCAGTTTGAACAGACACACACACACACACACACACACACACACACACACACACACACACTCACACACACAATTTAATATGTTCAAATCCCTGTTAAAGTTAAGGAATAATTCAATGAGCTGCCCTGATTATCTACAATCTCCAAATGTTTTTTTTTGCGTGTGTCCGCAAATTGTAAATCCACATGAACTACATAGGACTTAATGCCAATACTATAATTGATACATAGAACTGATCTGACATTTGACTGATATCCACACCTGGAGCTGATGTTCAGGACTGGGTCGTATTAGAATCTTCTTTCAAGCCTAAATCGCCCAAACAATATAAAATTCCCACACAGATTGTAATTTGAAACAGCTTGGAGCTCTCATATAATCTAAATTCAACTCCCTGACCTCCATATAAGACCTGTTTCCATGCCCTCGGACCACATGCCTGCATGGCGCGGAAAGTTCAGGTTTCCCAGTTTCCAGGGTCACATGTCTTTCTCCAGATTAACAACATGCATGGACGTGACCAGAGGCCCTCTGACACTGCAGGCTCATGCAAACGGTGTAGGTATCAGAGAATGTCCATGTGTCCACAGGATGCATTCAGATTTCAGACGTCGCTGGTCTTAAGAGACTTTCTCTGCAGTTCCTCTCTGATCATTGTTCATGATCAGCGGCATAAAGGCAAGGTGACATTACTGAAAATATATCTGCCTTAAGTTTTATTTGAGGCTTCAGAGGTACAAGGCTCAGTACAACAATATCATTTCAAATTCTTAGCTGCTAAATATATGATGGTCTTGTGTTTTTGAAACGCTCCCCCATGTCTAAAGCGTGAAACTATTCATTGAGCTGAGGAGTCTGTGGGTGTCTTATCACTTCAAAGCGCTAAATCTGATGTGTCTGTTAAGTTTTGTGAATGACCTCTGTGGTGTGTGTGGGAGTGTGTGTGTGTGTGTGGGGGGGGGGAGAGTGTGTGAGTGTGTGTGTGTGCTGCGTCAGTATCTGTGAGCGCTGTTAGTACGTGGAGCCATGCCACAGGGTTTAACCCCACCGCATTGATCCCCAGGTTGCACAGGGCTGCCTCCTAATTCTCCAATTTTCAGCTGTTAGAGATAGAATTGGAATAATAAACAGCTGAAGCCCCCCCTCCAACCACCACCACGGTCTTGCACACACACACACACACACACACACACACACACACACACACACACACACACACACACACACACACACACACACACACACACACACACACACACACTTTGTCCCTTCCTCCACTGCCTGGTTGGGGTAGAGTTTCTCTCCCTGTCCTAATCCCAGCCAAAGCCCAAACACTCGCTCCTCCACTCTAATGAAATGTTATCGGCCAACTTTGTAAATCTGGGGTTGATTATCACTATCAACACATGCACATTTTGGGGTTTATTTCTGGACACATAAAACAGAAAAGTGTGAACTCTCAACTATCAGTTGTGTCAGTGGATAGATTTTTGTGCGTTGCTTCCTCAAACACTTATGCATCACTGCGCTTTGAGTTGCTTTCAATGAAGCAGGCTTGGAACACAGGGAATTTTAAGTTGTATGTACTTGGAATTACATCATTGAATTTGGGTGTTTAGTTTCCCTTAAGTTGTGCTTTGGTACGCGTCAGTCTACACAGTCCTGGAAACAATTAGTCTCCTGAGGTCAGACCTCAGTCTCATACCTCAGGTCTCCTCAGAGTCTCTAGATATAGATCGGCCTCAGTGGTTGATCTATATATTATCACTTAGAGCGTGTAAGGTCTAAATAAACCCTCTAACACAGGTGCATTTGTGTTTATGTAAGTCAAATAGGAAATTGTTAATCTCAATTTGTTAATCTTGAGCTTTAGAATTCTACAAATATTTTAAACCTTTAATGTATGTTAGGTGGTTTAATAATTTGAATCATCCATCCACTTAAAGACCTCACAGCAGCAGCTCTTGGAAATGTTAAAGAACAGATTTCTTTTCTGTAGTCAAAAGTTGGACAGTGTAACTAAAGAGTTTGCCTTTCACCGATGAAGAATGTGCACATCGTTCAGCCTGGGGAGAGAATGCAAGAGGCAGGACATAATGTGTAATATGTGCTGGAGCAATTACAGGTTTTTGTTCACAGCAGCTCGACCCTGATGTCAGCCCGTATCACCAGAATCTCAAATCTCACTGTCTTTCCAAGTTTACATCTTTGTCTACACCTCATATGTGTTTGGCTTTTTTTCATACCGAGATATTTGTATTATTTTAGGGTTTTTTTCAGTTTTGCATCCATCCCATGTTTTAAGTGCCATCAATGATTATTTTCAGTTGTATCCTCACATGGGCTCACTTGGATATTTTCTAGACATTTTATTAGGGAACTGGCAGGAAGATTTCAGCTAAATGTCATGGGTTCAGTTCATGTTGGAAAGCAGCTTAATACAGTAGTTGGGTTTAGCTGTGTATGGAACTAGCTGAATACCTGACCTGACAAACGTGTTTTAGATAAATGCCTGATAGAAAATAAAAAAAATTAAAATACATTATGTGAGCTCTTTTACTTTTCAAAAAGAAACATCTTGTTGTTCAGTAAGATGCAAGGGACTTAAACAGTGTCACTGTTTGCAGTTCGTGTATTTCCGTATAGATGCCAGCCCATGTATTTCCAGTTTTTCAAGTTGTATGAGACGTGATTGAGTGAAAAGTGATTTTGTTGTCAAATGTAGTTTGCGTGTGTCAGTGTTCAGATGTGCAGTGAGTTCAAAAGGTCTATTGTATTGTTCTTACATAGAGCAACTGCAGCTTTGAATCCATGTCTCCATGCACACAAATATGTTAAGCATATAATTATATGATATGTTGCTTAGCTACTCACTCTGCAGGGCGGTGTTGCATGCAGATTTTTATCTAACTAAATCAAATTTACGCCTGATTCATCAGTTTGGCTCGATAAAACCAGCTGACACACTGACCCAGTTCATCACTGGGCGAACAACCTGCTGAATGGAGGTGTTGAGCTTGACATGCCCCGGAGTATGAGGTCACACACTAGCATGTTGACCTGTAGCCTCTGTCCATTCGGGAGTCATTTTCAGCCTACCACAGCTCTTTTGTCTGCCTCTCATATCTCTCCATTAACCTCCAATCACCAGGCACCTATGCAACCTCCCGGTCCTGACAGTAGCCCATGTACCCTGGTGTCCACTGGACTGTGTCTAAGTCACATGAGCCGTCCCATATGTGCAGAGACATCTTCATGTGAGTCAGAGAAGGGTGCGGGAGTCTCAACACTGACACCTGTCAAACCCACTCACATTGCACAGGAACTAGTCTGTTCAAGTGTACCTGCTCTGTCTCGTTCTCATTCTCTCTCAGTCCTATTTTTCTCAGTTTTTTGGGCTTGTCTCGTGTCCCGGGGCCCTGAAGTCTTTGTGCGTCAGTAGTGCTGGGCTCAGCATGCTGCCTGTGTCCACACACTGCTGCCTCAGCACTAATAAGGCAATGGGGTGATAGAGAGAGAGAGCGGCGCAGTTGTCTGCTTTCAACATCCCCACCCAACCGTACCCTCACCTAACCCCCTGCAGAGACGCCATTAGCAAATCTATTGAGGGTCCCATATTAGGGGAAACATTAAGGAGTCTAATTGTGGCTCTGAACTGGGTCTCACTGGGTGTGTTAAGTTTTGTAACCACTCTAATGAGTTGGAGTGTTTCCTCCAATGGGTTTATTGCCCTACATTCCAATTTGAGCCATGTCACTGACCACTGGGGAATCTCCTAAAATAGCTCGACCCACTTGTCCTACAAAAGAGTCTTCTCAGAGGCCATGTGTTTGAAGGGTAATTACAGTCCATTACAACTTGGCTCTTGTGTCTGTAGTTTGGGTCATTATTTCTGTCTGTTATAACAGTGTGTCCACTAACGTAAGTGAAACCAAGGAACAGGCCGTCACTGCAGGATAAACTCAGACCAGGAGAGAAACATGAGCAGATCGTGGGATCAGATAGACGGAAAACGAGCCAGCATCAAACTGTGTGTGTGTCTGTGAGCAGTGTGCGTGTGTGTGTGTGTGTGCACTGTGTGTGTGTGTGTGTGTGTGTGTGGCACCCTACAGCAAGGTAGTTCAATGTTAACCAGGAAATTGGTTGGTGATGCATGTTGATAATGGACACTTAATTATCTTTTCGATTTAAGATTGATTAACACAGCGGTTATTTATCTTTCTGATCATCTTATTCCTTTTGAATTTTTTTTAATTAGTTTTTAGTGATGTTGTTGATTGTACTTGATTAAATTGTATGTTTCTGATGAGATTATTGAAAACTGCAAAAATTGTATTCCGGTTGTTGTGATCCTTTAGTGATGAATGTGAGAAAGTTAAATACCTTAATGATTTTCCACCTCCAGGCTGCTCAGGTTGCAAACACTTTCCATAGTACAGTCACATGATGTAGTGCATGGGATGCTCACACTAAACATATATGATCCCAATGTCACCCCTCTATTTTCAGCTGGTCCACTCTGTGCACTCACTTGTGGTGGACTCTGTGTGTGTTTGTTTGTGTGTGTGTGTGTGTGTGTGTGGTGTCCTGTAGCTTGTGCGGGAGCGCTGCAGATAAACCCGACTGGAGCAGCGGCTCCGTGTAACGGGAGGAGATGACTGGACCATGTGGCCCTGCAGTGTGGTGCTAAAAACAGCCTGACAGCTGCGTGTGTGGGGAGTGAGTAAATGAAACTGGGACAGCACCTGACCACAAGATAGATGGAGCTCAGGAACATTTCTGAAAGTGTTTAGTGACACAAATATTGGATCATAAACCCATCTTATATAATATACACTATTTATTGTCATGTTTATGAGAGCGGTTGCACATTCAGTTTGTTGAGCTCTTATTGTAAATACCAGAGTAAAAGAAAATATCTTCCACAAATAGTAGAACTTCTTTCCCTATTTATGTGACGTTTATTGAACGTCTCATTAGGGATATCAAATTAGATTTCATTTTATTTAGTAGAATCAAAGCAAAACATTTATTATCTCGAGGCAGTTTTCATAAACATTGGACTGATGCTGATACTTTTTAGTTATAACAAGTTTAAATGATTACATTTTTAAGGTTATGACAAAAGCTGCTAAATCAACTCTTTTTGGGGGATTGTTCTCTGTCTAGAGTTGTATGAGAGGTTTATCAGTTCTTGCAGCAACTTGTCTTTGAGCTGACTTGACAGCAACTGGTAAGTCAACCCACAGTCACTGGTTTTTGTTTTACTTCTGGGAAAGAAACATGAACCCTGTGGCTTTGCTGTGATGTGTCGCCCCGGTGGCTACAAACTGGAAACCAGCAGTTTCAATCGTAAAAATAATTAACGTTAAAAACATTTATCAGATGACAGACAATAGGCTTTAAAACCAGGGGGAAATAATGTCAGGTAGGTGTAAACTAAAAACACAAACTACCACATCCAAGTTAAATCTCATCCACAAAAGGAAAAAGCTAACCATTTAAAATTAGAGCCCAACCAATGTGGATTCTTTTGGAGCGATGCAGATTCTGCTATAAGGGAGCTATAAATGTAATCGTTGCTTGAAATTTGAATTAAGAAAGTATTATTATTATTAAAAAAAAAGCATAAATGCATTGTTTATCAGCAAGCATGAATGTGGCAATGTATCAGCAGGGGGACCACTGGACCTTGTTGAGCAGTAATTGGCTGGAATCTATTACAACAATATGACCTAATGTTGTCCGACAACCAGTGGCTTTAGGTAGTTAGTCATGACTTTTTGTCGTGACTTGCTAACTCTTGTCGAGTTGGTATTTCAACTTTCTTCTTGTAAGGTTTTTTCTGGGGGTCGGAGGTCTGGGTTCTGGGTGAAGATCGTTCTGGACTACAGTATGTCGTAGGACAGTTCTGGATGAGGGCTGTGTGAGGACTGGACTTGTGAAGAGCTGGTTTCAGGATTGCTGTGATTTGGGGTGGAGCAACTGTTAATCAGTTAACATCTCCAGATCACCCCTTTTTTTGTGCCTGTTTAAATGTGCTTCATGCGGAAGATGCGACGTGTGGGTGAGACAGTTGAGAAAGATCTTTGACAGAGCTGAGAAACAAAAAGGTTATTCAGTAAAGTAACATTGTTTCTGCTTTTGAGCATTTAAGTAGTTTAAATACTTTTAATGAGTGACAAGTAATGAGTAATTAATTACATTTTCCAATTTGTCATCATCTGTTTTAGTCAGTCAGAATAGAATCCAGCCATTGTTCCTCTGTGTGTGTGGGTTTTCAACAACACAATCTGACCACTGTTCCTTCAGCTCTGTCTTAATCCTCCTGGGGCCAAACCAAACTCGCCCTGGTCCTTTCCCTCCAACCAAAAAGTCTCTCTCTCTCTCTCTCTCTCAACTGTCATCAGTGTCCAGGCTCTTTCTCCTTCAGAGCAGGAATGGTCAGTCCCCCACTCTCTGTGCTGCCCTCCCCTCTTTATCTCCCTGTCTCTCTCTCTCTCTTTATGCAAAAAGTATTTAAGTAGGAGAGAGAGAGAAAAAAAGAGAGAGAGAGAGAGAGAGAGGGAGGGGAGGGAGAGGGGGATGGGAGATCAATGGGGGAGGGGAGCTGAGTGCTCACTCTGTTGTCACTGGCCATAGAGAGGGAGGGAGGTAGAGAGAGAGAGACAGAGGGAGGGAGGTAAAGAGAGGGAGGGAGGGAGAGAGAGAGAGAGAGAGAGGAGTTGTGTCCCATATGTGGAAAAAAAGCATAGCAGTGCACACACTCTGGTCTGGTCTACTCCAGGGATTATCCTAGTGCTTTCACATCTGATGGAGGACGTGCAGGCATGAATCGGTAAGGCTGCCTGTCTTCTCTGCATCTCTGTGTTGATCTGCTGTCACAGCCCGCTGCTCTTCCTGCTGTTTGACTCGGCTCTGCTGAAGTTGGACGAGGAACCCGAGCTGAGCATGTTGTAGAGGATCTGATCTTTGGCCACTGACCATGAGACGTTTTCCCCAAACCTCCTGACTGTAGGTCTGCCTTGTCCTCTCAGCCCCTGTCTGGACTCTGCAGGAACAGTGTTGGTTTTCAGTGGAAGCTGTGTAGTTAGTTTCTCTGGGCTGACTGAGTGTTAGAAGTTGACTGTCAGTTAGAGCAGAGGGGGTCGTATAGTCGGTGTTGTAGGTGAAGCCTGTTGGTGTCCAGGGTCAGCCGTGTAGACATTGCGTAATTTCTTGTCCACAGGTATGGTGCATGAGTGAATGTATATACCGCTGTTTATATTTACACATGCCCAGAAAGATAAACTCTCTTTTACTAATCCAACTTTATCCAAAATCATTAAATGTCAGTGTCGCATTTGGGTAAATATATGGTGTCTAAAAGTTGTTTAATTTGTGTGAGATTTAATTTCTTGTTATATCCTCATCTTTACTCAAAGAATGAGAGTATATTTACTGAAATATTTATGTGTATTTGTGGCTTAAATGTTTTCACATATTTTAAAAAGCTGGAAGACAAATGCAGTATATACTCATTAATGCAGCTAATGTACATATGTGGATTAAATTGAATAAAATGTGTCTAAACATATTTCAGAAATAACACAAATGGCTGCTGTGAAAAAACAAAATTTTCAGCCAGTTGTTTTAATCTCATGGTTTTGCTCAGAGAGGCAGATAGGTGCTTTATATCAGACTAAAACAACACTGGAGGATTAAACTCATGTTAATCTGAGCATGATTAAAATGTGACATTTACAACCCAAACCAGAATGGATTACTTTACCGTAATTTTCTATAAGTTTGTTGAATTTAATACATTTTTCAACACAATTTAAATGTTTTTCTTACTTTTTTTTTCTTGGTGAGAAAAGCTAAACTTTGAAATCGGGGGGGAGACATTTTTTTTTACCTTCTACGTTTTGCCTTGGCAGTTCCAGAAGTGTTTGTTCTCCTAAGAATGCAGTCTTTATTGCCCCAGTGCACAGAGCAATGGTATGCATGAGTCTTTTTGTGAGGCAGATTTAGAAAGCCCTCTTTAGAGGCTGCACACAGCTTCACAATCAGCTTAATGCCTGCCTATAATGAATACCCCTGTGTGCGTCAATTTGGGAGAGTGTGTGTGTGGGTGTGTGTTTGTGTGAACTCGTGTTTTTGTTACACTGATAGCGTTCTCAGGTTGGCCAGTAATTCTATCATGCCCCGGCTGAATTCGCCTGTGTGTTTGTTGCTGTGTGAGCTTGTGTGATCGGTCGGTTGACATGTGAGTGTTTGTCCAGACATTGTGCAGCAGCCTGTAACCGCCTCACCTCCCTCTCTCTCTCTTTTTCTCCCTCCGTCTCTCAGGGTTGTTCTGTTGTCAGCGCGAGCTTGTGCCAGTGATGGACCACAGCCGGACGGATACTAACCTGAGCTGGCATTCCCGAAACAGCATTCCTCCTTACTGAGACCAGCTCCACAGAATGCTGAGTCCTATTGTCCCCTATAGTGAGTACACTGTTCTTTATGTCTTTCCTGCTGCATGTCACCTCAAACAGAGCCTCTTGGGTTAGTTGGACTTTGCCTGAATCAATGAACTTCCTATACTCCAGAAATAAGCAGGAGTAGATACTGTGTTGTGTAAGAAGAACAAAAGGCACAGGTGAAGTGTTGCATGCCTCTGTGCAGAAACAGGCACTTTATTTATTTTATTTTTTCTTTACGTGACTTGTTGAAATGCTAAACCCTGGGCACTGGCCCCGGCTGAATGTTTCATCATTAGGCTGAAGACACAGATGGGGAAGGGGGAGAGGCAGAGGGGGACTGGAGGGCTGATGGTGTAAGCTGCAGAAACCCCTCAGTTCTGCCACTGTCATTGTACCAATACAGCTCTGGACCCACCACCATGCAGCCTCCCGCTCTCCTTCCACTTTTGCCCTTCTCTTTCTTCTCCCCCTTTAAAAATGCTGACCTAATAACTGATGTGTCCAGTTATTTGGCCTCCCCCTTTCTCAACCACCCACCAGGTTTCATTTGAGTCCCGTGCGCTGGCTCTCCAAAACAGCATTGTTTGCCGGCCAGCATGGGGCTGCCTCCGTGGCCTCGGCTTCAACAGCCCCCTTTTTGTTTTTAACCAGCTCTTTAACTTGCCTCAAATGAGCATTAGCGGGCATGACAGTTACAAGAAAAGAGGGAAATCGCACCGAATGCTTCATTTAAAAAGTATTGCTTCATAATAGCTGGTAGAAAAAGTTTGAATTTGCAACAAAATAGGGTGCGGTGGCAGTGTAGAGCAAGTGTGTGGGTGTGTGAATTCAAACTGGACAAAGCAGCTTGATTAAAGCATCTCGAGAGGATGTTTGACAGTTTCCAATACTCTTTGTTTGCTTTTTGTCAATTTCACCCTTGAAATAGCCAACGTTATTATTCGACCACTCATCAGATGAATGGAATTCTGAGCTGAATAAGTAGTTGACCTCATGTGTTGTTATGAAACATGTTTCCTCACAATTGGTTGATTTACAGCCTGTTCTCCCAGAACACGTTGTCTTTTTTCCCATTAAATAATGTTTATGCATAAAAATCCAATTAGGGCGAGTTGCTTACAATAATTTTCTTCATGCATGCTGGTGTTGCTTCTCACGAGCGCTTGTGTAACTGGTCTTCCCATCAGTTCCCTGCACCCTGCTAGTCCACACTCAACGCTGCTGCAGTGGACAGCTCGTCCAAGAATGTCACAAACTGCTGGTGGAATAGTTAGCATGCCTCCGGAGCGCTACACTGCCGGTCCTTCACGAGTCTTCCAGTACATTACGTACCAACCTTTGTGTGTGATTATCTTTTATGATCAGGACGCACAAAGCTGGTTCTCATCTGCTCTGTCCAGCAGCTTGATGGCTTTTTTTTTCATGTACAGAGTAGCCCTGTTCTGCAGTGCTTCTGCAGGGGTGAGATCGTTTCAAAACAGCCGGCCAGTGTGCACGCGTGTAGACAGAGGGATCGTATGAGCGCACACAGCAGTGTAAGGTAGTCACGCTGTTTACTCTCAGACTGGTGACACAAGCACACCCCTGTGCTTGCTGGTGACACTGCAGCTCACTGTCTTTTAGTTAAAGTCGGTAGTCACGATTCTAGCTCGACAATAACCGACTGTGATGGACTTTGCATATGTGCAGGACATGTGAAGACTCTCACCTCAATGTTGAAATTCCCTTTGTGGGAATGTTGAGCATTCCCACATCCCAATCCTATTTCTGACTCCTGCTGAAAGCATTTCTGCCCCAGCACATGGACTGGTCCCAGTGTATGAACACAGAGTTAGTAGAGCCATCAACACACACCACTCTTAGTTATCAGGACTGCTCTAACGTATCCAGTTGCAAGGGTTTACATCTCACATTCAGCCAGTGTTTGTCTGTCGTTCTTCCTCTGCGTGTCCGGCCTTGGTCCTCGTCTCCGGCCAGTCCAGAGGACTTCAAGCTGGGGCGAGTAGCCCTGGACGGACCTGAGAAGAAACCTGAGAGAGATTCCAGGGGCCATGGATACTCCTGGAGGGATTTGGTGCAAAGAATCTGTAATCTGCACTTCAAACACACTCTTAAATCAGTCCCAGGCTGCCAACCCAGGAGTGCCCTAACTCTTGTTGCTGGGGGGGCCCCGCTGGTGTAGCGATACCTTTTCTTTTAAAACAGCCCACATACACACAAACACACACACGGGGCAACCACACACACACACACACATAGTCCAGATCTGGCAGTTTTTATAGCTCTCCTCTGCCTGACCCCTCTCTGGCTCTGTTTTTATGTTTCGTACGAGTGTCTTTGTGAATGACTCGGCTAAGTCATGGAGTAGTTTGTATAGAAACAAGAAAGGAGTACAACTCGTCCAGACCCCTGAAGGAGCAGGTTGGAGGGGCCATACCAGCATCTAGTCCTATTGTCGGCAGAGTGGTATGAGTGGTGTCTGTAAGGCCCTTGAGTAAACACGCAGCTGGCTAAAATGTGTGTGAAGAAGAGCCAGGATCATTAGTTTGGGGTGTGAATGGGCTCTAATTAGCCTCCAGTGTGTGTGTGTGTGTGGCTGTGTATGTGTATGTTTGCATGCCTCTGTTACCTCAAGAAAAGAAGGTTAGGGACCCAGGGCCCCGAGAGTCCACTGGCCCTCTGCTCTGTCTCTCTCTAAGGGATCATCAGCTCATTAAGGAGACCTCCGCTCCCGTTAAGGGCCAAATTAAGAAGCAGGGAGGGAGGTGGGGCTCATTTGGATGGCAACACTTCACTGGATTCCTGAGGCAGCAGAATTCAGAGCTCGACAATGAGACGCAATGTCTTTCACACCAGTGCAGCTCATTAGTAAATGACTACACTTGAGAAAATACTCAAATTGTTGTGTCGTTCGGTGTTTGCAGTGCAGTGATCATAATGTGCTCGGCCATGACAGCAGGGACTGTTGAATACACTTAGCTCTCTCTAATATGTGTGTGTGTACTAACAGAAAAACAACAAATCCCAGTGCTGTCCATGTGCCGGGGGAATAAGCTGGGAGCACAGAGGGGCCGGGGGATTTGGACAGAAGGGAGGCAATGGAACATGCACACTGGGAATGGGGTGGGGGGGAATAAGGGAGGTGGAGAGGCAGAGAGCCGGGGAAAGAGGGAGATTGCGAGGAAAAGACATAGAGCTGAATAGGGCGAGATAGAGCAGAGATTGGGCTAGTGAGACAGATGGAAGGGGCGATTGGTCATCACAGAGCCTAAGGACAGCTGTTCTTTGATATATTAGTGGACACAATGACCTAAAGCCAGCCTGCAGTCACAGAAAATAGGAACCCTGTTTTTCTTGAAGGGCTGGGGAGGGAGCGGGGGGGGGGTGGGGTTGTTTGCCATTTGTGGACGTGCGTTTGCAGGCTCGGGGGATGGGGGAGTTGTTTCTAAAATTACGAGCATGAAGTGACGCATCCAGCAATTATTCCGCAGGCTTTCTAGTTTTGGGAGAGAGCTGAGAAAAGGCTTGTACAATGAGCACGCACTCAGATGAGAACTTTCTTTTGCTGCACTGTCATTAGCAATTCTAAACAGGTTTGTCAATTCATCAGTGTTAGGAAAAAGTGCCATTTAATAGTTTGGCCGCAGCTCCTCTCCACCCACTCCGCTCAGCAGCAGCAGCCTTTAAGGACAATGTGAATGCTTGTTCGCTGCTTAAGATTTGCCCCATATTACTCATTGCATTCTCCCTTTTTGATTCGTTTTGGAGAATAATTGTAATATATTCTAGAGAAATGCACAGTAGAGCGCTGTCACGTTGTCCTTCCCTCCGAACACATCCATGTTTTCTGCACAAGCTGACAAAAACTATTCTGACAGCTGGCCTGAAACATTCCCAAAGGGCGATGAAACAAAAAATAGAGTCAAACTGTCATGCTGGTACATGGAGTACAGAAAGAGGAACGGATAGAGATGGGGAAAGTGAGAGAAGCGTGCACGTGAACACACACACAAACACACACACAGAGGACATCCCTCAATGCCACTGCAGGAGATGGGCCCGTTCCTCCTGGGATTGGACTGGTGAGGCGTGTTTGAAAAGAGCTGCGTCTGCTCCTGCTCTGGGCAGCAGGTGTGAAAACTCCCCACCAGAGCTCCCGCACTCTTGTGTTATTAGGTCTTTTTAGGGCCATGAAAGAGGGAGCAGATGAGCCAGAGGGAGCGAGAGGCAGAGTGGGAGTGTGGGATTGTCTTTCTTTTGATTGATAGCATCCCTGTGACTAACACATAGATTTATAATAATTTTCCCTAGCAATGCCCAATTATGCATGCCTGATAAATTATGATGCCTGTTGTATGGTGTGTGCATTATCCCCCGTCTTAAGGCAGTTTGGGAAGGGCCTCACGGACTGACCTCGCACTTCCTTTAACAGCTTCTGGAAAATACCCCACATGCAAACAGGGGCTATTCAGCATGTGTGGGTTAACTCGACTTTGTGTAACACGAGTTTTAGTATAAGAAACACGATCCGCAATCTCTGTGAGGAATTTGTTATTTTGAAGTGTTCAGGTGCAAACTGTGCACGAGCAGATAAAATGTATATTTCATACCGAAGTGAGAGAACGTCCAGAAGACAATTTTCCACTGTCTTCACTTGCCAGGCTGTAAAACGTGGCCGGCCTCTGAGATTGGTGTTTTTATGACAGGCCAGGTAGTGTGCAGCGGCAGGACGGCCGCAGCCCAGTGAGAATGTCCTGCTTGATATTAGTGCCATAAATCACAGTGAACTTGAGAACAGAGGACTTAAGGGCCTTCAAGAGTGAACGACAAATCAAGATAACAAACTCTGATAAATAACAGATTCACGGTAGCCTCGTGCTCTGTTTGAAACTCGACTCATAATCATTCCAAACAACGCAGTTAATTGGATATGTTTATCTAAAGTGAACTGGAGCGTTTAAAGTTTCTAGAAAAAATATATAACATCTACGACATCCCAATGTCCAGAAACCAGCAGTTTCAATCATTAACTCCTTTATCATAACATAACAACTGATGCAATCATCAGAACGTCAAGTTTGTGATTTTTCAGCATTGATATATTGTTTCTCAGACTCACATTTCTCCTTTGGTTTGGCTTCATGCTTTGTATTTTAAGTGCATTCATTTCATTTTCTGTAAAGCATCGGTTTGGTAGATGTAGTCTTAAATTCAATCCCTGACATCCTGACACAGCAGCTGGAGCAGCGTTCTCACAACAAATTGACTCTGCCCTCTGTGTAGCCTTTGTTGAAGCATTGGAAGAATTTTGTTTTGGCATTAAGTAAGTTGATCGTGTTGAATTTTTTGTGTGGACATGTTTTGTATCCTGACTATTTCACTGTTTTAGCCTTTTTACCAACATGCTTTTTATTATTTTCAAATAAAAGTTTAAGTTTGAATTAATGAGGTTGACCATCAAGGGTTCCAACAAGCTGCCTTTTATCCATCTCAGATTTCTTTTTACTGTCATCCACATCACATAAAGCTTGCTCCATCAAAAATGGTCTAATTCAGGTGTATTATAGGCACCTATTATACTCCACCATACAAAAACAATTGTAAATTAATTTTTTACCATCTTGTAGAAATATAATATTTATTTCTGTGTGTTTGTATATTAATTTCCTCTGTATAGAATCACATTATATGAACAGATTGTCATTGAAAGACTAAATCCTCAGTGTGCTTTTAAGGAGACCTGAGACAATATTCTTCTCTTTTTCTATTGTTTCATTCTGCAGCTCAACTCAGAGGCTGCATTAGATTTAGACGGGGACTTTGCTGAACAGTGATTAATACAGAGCTTCTCGGACGGAGCTCTAGATTTAAAATATATTGATTGAAATATGTATCATAGGTTTAACTTGTATTAATGCAGCTATATTCTGCCACAGATAGTATGTATTTCATGACAGGAAAAAACTTGTTTTAATATATACTATATTTTGTTAAATAAGAAGTTGACCAGCTAAGCATCCGTCTGCAGCTCTGCATCATTACTCGGGATATTTATGTTAGTAAGAAATAAGGATTAAATAATGAGGAGGACATATGTTTCTCCATTTGCGTCCCGGTGTGGACGTGCACGATCGAGTGGAGAAGCTCTCTCCGGTCACTGGTTCGGGGTAGAGATCAGCCCTGAATAGAGCCTTGATTGGATTGATCCACAGCGCCCTTGTTTACAAGCGGCCCATTCACAGTCGGCACGGTTTAATAGCACGCTGTCCCAGAAGGCTTGTTGCATCCGTGTCCGTTTTGTTCCTCGGGGCAGGGAAAACAAAAGTGCCGGGAAGGGAGAAGCGGAGAGCAACCTCAGGGGAGTTGTGAAACGGCACTGGAGCCCTGCATCTCTGGGCTTCCTGCCAGGATAGTGTTTCACCTTACCCACTGATTCTTCTTTTATAGAAAGCCACAACACGGTCTAGAGTACTCCAGCCTTTATGGGCCAAAGGCTATTCGAGTTTCACCCAGTCAGCAGCAGATTCAGTGACTGTGTACTAGACTTGAGCATTCAAGGGCAGGAATCACAAATAAACCCAACACACTCCACCCCTGAGCCAGAAGTGGTCCAATTTTAGTGCCTCCTTAGAGTAAAGTAGGTTTTTGGTGAAGAGAGCCGTGCCACTGTCTTCATCACGCACTCCTACAATAGGATGCAGCTCGCACAGGTCCCTCAATAAATCCCAGGCCAACACAAAAGCTGTCAGTGGGCTGCAGCTGAATAGATTAATAAGATTTCCATAATTAGACAGGCCCCTGACAATAGGATCCTTCAGGCTTTGTCTCAGGGCCAACTGGATTGTCCGAGCCGCTCACGTCTGCTGCACGGCCGTGCACAACAATGGCCGAACAGACAGTAAGGTGGTCAGCGGAGGAACATCTGTCTCTCATGGGGCCGAGAAGACAGATGCACACGCACACACACACAAACTGGGAGATTGCATGTGCATAACCCAAGGTTCCTTTGAAGTTATATATTTTAAATATATATGATAAATAAATGACTTTCAACTCTCTTGTGACTGGATTAAGAAGCAGCTTTAATTGTACTGATATGCAGTGAAGGAACATTTTTTCCAGAACAGTTGAATGAGGAAAATATTCCCATTTTGTCCCACTGATGTCCTGGTCAGTGCTTAATAAAAGTGTTTTTAAACTATAATCCTCCTTCTAATATGAGTGAAACAGCATTGATGGGGGTGTGGCGAATGTGAGGGATGAAAAATATATCACGATTAAAGTTGAAACAAAGCTTCTTCCATCCTGATTCCAAAATTCACAATTTTTATATAATTGTGTCTTGTTTCTCTGTTGCATAGAATCCTTTACAATCTAGCAACGTACTGAAGCCCACAGTTTGTTGGAGTCAATCTAATCATCCCAGCGTCACTATCCCCACATTGTCCTGATTTCCGACTTCTAATCTTAGCTTTCTTCCCATCCCTCCTGTGAATTAATCTACATGATGGCTCTGATTTAAGCAGAAGTGTAGATTAGAGCTTGCTCAGTTTATCGAGTGCTACTGCTCTAAAAACCACAATCCAGCAGCAGAAGGCGAGATCTAATTACACGGAAAGAGCTAAACACTGCACTGAAGCCCTGCTGTTTTTCATCGGGGGTGAGTGGCGGCCTATCACTCATCTCACTCACTCTGCACATACAGGAACAATTATAGAGTGTAGACGCGTACATTTTATCTCGGATTTAGGAGTGAACTGGTTTCCTCAGGTATACACAGCTGGCCCAGGGGGAAGTGTGAGAGAAGTCGGTTCTGCGTTGGTGCTACCGTGATGATGGAGTGGACAGCAGTTAGCCTGCCTCACCGAGTCCTCTAATGTCCGCTCCAGTCCACTTAGAGGGGGACGAAGCGCCTGCTGTCCACTCTCTCCCCTCCCTCCATCCCTCCCTCCATCCCTCCATCCCTCCCTCCATCCCTCCCTCCCCGCTGCAGGTTTTATGAGCTCCCCTGGGCTCTCATCCATCTCTGTCACACACAGGCCCCATTATTGGGGCTGCTCACAAACTGGTTGGGCTGCAGATGGGAAGGGCCTGCAGGACATATATGGTTTCTGCAGTCCGGACAAAGGGCCTGCAAGTCAGACTGCAAAAAAAGATGTGTTCATCTGGGTGTGGACAAGCCAATGTCCTCAGCATGTTTGAAAGAATTTGACAGTGTGAGAATGTCCTTGTGCATCTTGTCTGTTGGTGGGTGTGTTGCTGCGTGGGTCTGCCGAAGCTTAGGCAAGTAACTTGAACTGGTTTGGCCAATTGGAACTTTAATGGCAGTGGTATTTGAATATGAAGGAACATGATTATCCTTCGGAATTCCTGTAGGACTGGTCTCTTTTGACCTGATTTTTTATCGTGAGTTTGGGTTTTATCTATGGGGTGGGGGGGTTTTTGATGGGGTTTTTATTTGGTTGGTTGTCATGGTGAGATGTGTGATGATGATGCATGATGAATGTTGATTGTTTATAATATGAAGATTAAAATATAGTAATGATCTGGATCATGATATGAAATGAAGAAGGATTAGGACTGGATCAGAATAGTACAGCTTAAAATATGTAATAAAGGGCAGAAAATAAATAATGTGAAAAAAAAGTAATAGTATCAGTGCCATTGTGCAGGGCGGCTTAAACTTAGGAACTAAAATCGGCAAGCTTTAGTAACATAGGAGGTTTCACTGATAATCATTTAAAAAAACATTAAAAAGTACTAAAATCGGTTGTGAGAGATCTCTAATTAAATGTATTTAAATATCTAATCCTCGTATAGGTTTAAATGAAGAGGTATGAATAATTCTATAATTTTATCGCACATAGTTGATTCATTGACAATTTATCTAACTAGATGCATTTAGATCGGGGATAAAGGATCCCCCCCCCCCCCCCCCCACGCCTAATATCTACGACGTTCTTATGGGAAGTAAGTGTATGGGTTTGAACCATATCTAAACTACTTTAATACCCCATAACATTCATCTGCATCATGATAACGATATACTGATAAATTAAAATATGGGAACAATAATCATGCAAATTGGAGAAATAATGACCTTCACACTTGACAACGCCATACAAACCAATATGTATGAACTCATATTATCATGTAAAATTAAAAGGATTCTTAATATAAATATCATCCCTAACCTACTTACTGACTTCCACCACCAAATCACCCATTAGTATATTAAATCTAAGCAGCTCGATTTGGATTCCCACATACTATTCTGCTATCACAAAGATCCTCCTTGACTCAGAGTAACACATCCTATACAATAATCATTCATAAGGTCTACACAAAGATCAGAAACCATATTCCATGCAAACTTTGCATCTATGGCCTATCGATGCCATTACAATCAACTAAAGGTATTATATGGATAACAGTGATATAAATGATCTAGATATAATTATAAATAGAGAACATCACGATATAAATTATACTATACAATCAATGAATGCTATCAATTGATGTAAGTACATCGATTGTAAAATAGATAGAAAAATTGATTGATAGGACTCGTAATAGATAATGGAAAATCGATTATAATAAAATAGTTTAACATCTAATATGAATATAAGGATCCCAAAATATTAAAAAATAATGGAGAACTGCTAAATATTATTAAAATAATGGATGTTAATAGATTGAAATAAATATGAATTATTTATGGAGCTGATAAATAGCGAAAGAAATATATATGATCTAATTAAGAATGATATATTGTTAAAAATTTATGATCATGATTAAAAAGTTTTTTTAATGGGATTCAATCAATGAATACTTTTATATCAAGAACATAATCGATAGAGATGGAAATAATCTAATAATAGAATATATGTGAAGGATTAATGGATTAGTATGTTAATATATATATAATTATAAATAATATAATAGGAATTGGGATTAAAGTTAAGCTAATGTGAGAATATGGATAATGAAATGATAGTGTATGAGTATATGAATAAAGATAATATAAGATTTATTTGGATTGAAATCGATAATATAACATATACAAACAATAATTGGGAAATAAAAGGACTAGGATGGGTCAGAAAAGGTATGGGAAAGGAAGGGAGGGATTAGATCGTAGATGCTGCTTGTCTAGAGGTGGAATGATTGTTATTTGGGTTAGGTGAGTTGATCGATAGAAGAGAATTTATCGAGTGTGTTCGTTAATGCGAAATTAATGAATAATAGGGGCATAATGATTATATCAGATAATTATGAAAAAAATAAAAAAAAAAGAAAAAAAAAAAAAAAAAAAAAAAAACAATAAAAAAAAAAAAACAAAAAAAAATAAAAATAAAAACAAAAAAAAAAAAAAAAAAAAATAAAAAAATAAAAAAAAAAATTAAACAAAAAAGAAAAAAAAAAAACAAAAGAATAAAACAAAAAAAAACAACAAAAGAACAAAGAAAAATAAAAACAAAAACAACAAAACAAAAAAAAAAAAAAAAAAAAAAATAAAAAAATAAAAAAAAAAAAAAAAAAAAAAAAAAAAAAAAAAAAATAAAAATTATAAAGAATGACAATCAATTAACACATGGATGACATGATAAACAAAATATGGATTATATGATTGGATAGAAGTGCATCAGGTATGAAGGATGTAATTATAAATGAAATTTGTCTGAGATAATATATGAAGAATTTTGTTTATTATATGTTATTGATAATTGGGAAAAATGATAGAATAATCAAATATATGTTTGGGATTGAAATAATTCTAATTATAAAAGATAATATTGAATAAATAATAAATGGAATATACATTATGTGCATAGTAGTAAGGTATGCTATGGGGATTTGATTTGAGGTTTTTATGGAGCGATGTAAGGATGGTTTTAGATCGTATCGGGAGGTAGAAACTGGTGAGGATTAAAAGTAATAGGATGGGAGTGTGACGATGGTGCAAGATTTAGTAATTGAGGGGAAGGTATGTATTGTAGATCGAGATTTTGAAATAATAGCAGAAGTTAGGTCATACTTAGAGTAAATTTGATAGTGGATATATTAGAGGGATTAGAGGATGAATGGAAGAGAACGGAGTCATAAGGAAGGGTGACCGTGAAACTATTAATTGCAGTGATTAGAATAGATATAGTTACATGTATAATGATATAATGATTATGATAAGATGAATGGTATGAAAATAATCATATTGATTTAAATTTTGATGAGGTTATGTAGTCTCACATGTATATAATTGGTATTATGAATTTCATCATATTAGGCCATCAATAACCCAATATTGAATACTCAATTAGATAATGTAGGATATATAATTGAAACTCTCAGGTATTTGTATAATTGAAAATATGATTAGATTATGTCACATAATGGATAATGGTTTATGGCGATTATGCTGATGTATGGAATTGATAGATATGAGAACATTGATTTATTGCTAGGGAGCGAATAATTGATATATATTAATTATGATGGATGATTTAAACATAACTTATCATTTGCTGAGGATAACAGTGTAAATTTGATTTATTTATGCTAATATATGATGGTTATAACCAAATAAAATTGATACAAATATTTAAATCAAAATGATTATATGAAAAATAATTAGTTGGATAATATAATTATGTAGACATGGTTATGGGCAATTCATGAGATAATGGATTATATGGGGGATATAATAATATAGATCTAGGAAAAATAAAAAAGATGAATATGAATAATATGAGTATATGATTGCATGATAATGATATGATATCATGGTGTAATTCTACTTCATTTAAATGTCTGATAATAATGGTTGATATCTGATATGTATCATAAATGGGTATAAAATCCGAGGTTGTACTATACGATAATATGTTAAGATTGAATAGAATAATAGTTATTGATGAATAGAATTTAAGAATATGTATGTGTGTTGGATGAGAAAAAATCATAATAATACTCAATCAGAAAGTGATTATAAAATAAAATCTCTAACTCATGGATATTCTTCTAATAAAAGATAATGATGTGGATTGATGTATTTGCAAATGTAATGCAAATGACTATGCGTATGTTAGATCTCCTCTACCTGGAAGACTTCCACCCCAGAATACTTCCCTGCCAAGCGGCCCAAATTATCCTAATCCTTAGAAAGACACCCCTTAAAAGCACCGGCACATATACATGGCACACTCATCCATCCCAATGACCACCTAGCCATTGTCTGTTCCATCATACAGTCACCCACACAGTCAAAACCGCACACCTCAGGGGGGCACACCACATCACCCCAACATCGCATGCCATCTGGCCTCCCCACTTCTCACCAATTCAACCTCATCTCAACACACTACTCCCTCACTACCGATCCACTGCCATGCGATTCTCCAGACACGACGACTCAAACACCAAATCTCACTAACACACCTATCACTACTCCCCTATTCCACACACAACGACAACAACACACACACACTTACCATCTATCACACTTACCAACATGAATAAACCACTCATTCCTTCCGAAAATTGTACACTACAACAACCTATACCAAATCCGGCCATCCACAATCCACACACAGATCCTCTGCTATAATATCCAAATAATAGTTATCTAACCCATCAAATATAACAACCACATAGAATTTCATACATACCTACCTCGCACTTCCTTACTAACAGAACATTATAGAGAAAACGACATACTCTAAGTATAAAAAATAACCAAAAATCCGAACAACAACAACTACAAACCCAAAACGCCCACATCCACATCCTAACAAACTACAATACCACCTTCTTCTCCCCCGCACTCTCTCAACCTTGCACTCAAGCTTTCAGCATACTTTCAATGAAAATCACAATGGCTCTATTGCTAGGCTCTCTAAACTGGGAATAAAAGGCCAAATACACATACAAATTATCACATATCATAATCTGTAAATAACTATACAATAATTGGTTATAAATTGAATACATCTTGGGAAAATCAACCTTGATGACACCATATTATGGCATAGAAATGAAACTGAACTTACATAAATATGGGATAAAATAGATGAATAATATATGGATATGATGATAGAATGTATAAATTATAATCTATGGAATGATGTAAATTATAGATATATAGTGAAAAAATGGAACTTAAGATCCATTTGATTAAAATGATAAATTTTAATGGCAGTTGATTATATCTAAGAGGGAAATGATTACTAAGGAAATTGTATGCATTATGTAAAGATGATTAATTAGAAATATTTATCAAAGCAATGCAAAATATTAAGTTAGATTTGAGTATAATATGTATCACGCATTTAGGTCGTGTATTAATATAAAATAATTATATAAAATTGTATTATATGTGATAATAGTAAAAATGACAATGCATAAGTTGTGATATGATAAAATATGCATCTGACGAAATAGAGTGATTAGAAATGATTGAGTATTGTATATATATGGAATGATAATATGTATAAAATATAGTAAAAATATCGGAATGATATAGAGATAATTATGAAATGATTTATCATCGACGAAAATGATATATAGAATAATGACTATACATTCAACTCATATAATAAAATTATAAAAAACTTGAATGGACTTATGCGACATGATTATATATTACTGGAGTGATGCCTGATGAAATATTGTTATCATTGAATGAAAATATAGAGGATATTATAATATACTGGAAAAGCAGAATTTGAATAGAAACTAATGGGATGAATATGATCATAATCTAAAACATCTGGGTATATCATTAATATATATAGAACATTAACACAGATGGGACCCACTATATAATTCATATATGATTGGCAAAATATATGATAATTGATAATGAACTTATGATATAAATAAGCAATATGATATAATCGATAAGTTGCCATAGTAACTGGGGAAAATTTAAATAGCCTAGTAAGTTAATGAATTTGATCTACTTAATATGGCAGCATAGAATAGGTTAGAATATAAATAGAGTAGTTGGATTGTTGATTAATTCGAGTATGATTTGGATTGTTATGCTTGGTAAGTGGGTAAGGAAGATAGTCAGAGCAGATAGATTCATGCGTTATTGGGTTCTATGTCTTTGATGGTTTGTGACGTGAATGGATTGGTAGTATAGTTAGAGATAGTAATATACGTGGAAGTGGAGTATTGCTAGTGGCTCAGTAGAAGGTATAGTAGTAAGTGTACGGGGAATTTCGTTGTTGGGTTGAGGTTTATATTGAGAGACTGGATGTTTCGGGAACACTTAAGGATGTTGTGTGTTTGTAAAACGTTGTGTTTTAATGATGTGTATGTAGCATCTTGATGGATTGTGTGTTTAGCATGTATATGATTGTAAATAAGATTTATATTTTATAGGTTGGTTTGGGGTAAATTGACGGGATAAAATTCATGATGTTTGTCGATTGTATAAGGAGAATTTAATTAGTAAGATGCGTGGAAATGAACTTAATTTGATATGCATGAATTTAATTTGTATCTATGATTTGGGGTGGGTAGTGAATTGAGTTGATATAATTAGAAAATAGTGAGATATAGGGATGAGAACGAGGCGGTAAATTTTATAACATAGAAAAAAGATTATAATAATGAATATAAATAATCGAAGAATGTAGTGATGCAGATAGGGAGGAAGTAAAAAATTTACTATTATGGGTATAATGATTAGATGCGAAACCATTAAAGTAAGATGGGATTGGTAAAGGTATTAAAAATATTGATGTTAGCCAAAGTAGGTTAGGTTATACATGTATTCACTTGAAGAAGAATGAGAATAGCATGGAATTTAATTAATAATAAACACTCGAAAATAGTATATCTAAGGGATAATAGATTATAATTATAATAATAATAATGAATAATATAAAAATGCGAAACATGTGAAATCATCTAAGAATATATGGAATGGATAATTTAAAAAAATAAAATTTAATATATGGTCAGATGAATGCTGATACTGGGGGTTTGCTTTGGGTTTGTGGGTTTGGTTTGTGCGGGTGTGAAGTGATGTAGATGTGGTAACTCGTGTGTTGTTTGCTTATAGTTGGTGTTGCTGTGGGAGGTGGATCGGATCGTAATAGTAGTGCTTGAGGTTGGTTGTTCTTGGTGAGATGTGAGGCTAGAAGTTGGCGTGTAAGGGTGTGGTTTTTTTTCTTTTGTGTTGGTTGCATCTCGGAGTTGTTTGTTTGGTGTGGTTTGATAATTTTGTTGATGGAATGTAGGTGGTGGTTTCGTTGATAGCGTGATAGATTTAACCGGTGGTGGGCTTGGTTAGTGAGGGTAATTTGCAGTTGGTGGGGGAGGTAGTGGTGTGTTGGGCTGCTTGTGTTTATAGTGTGAACTGCGGACTAGTGGTTATTGATGAAGTTGGCTTTTATGACGATTGGTGTTTAGTTTACATGTTTGTATATGTTAGGGGGAAATCGGAGAGGTTAGCATGGTTGTGAGTTCCAGCGTGATTAGATAGAGAAATATATCGGGTGTACTGATTAAGTGTGGGTGGTATCGGTCTTGTGGCAGGTTTATGTATAGTGAATCGGGAGTTTGGAGATGGTTGTATTAGAGTAAGTTGTCTTATTATGAAGGGTGATAATGTATAGGGTGGATAAGTTGTCATATGGTATGTGTCTATCTGAGAGTGTTTTAGATTATAATTAACTGTGGTTATAAATAAATAAATGGAGGCAACATATAATAATTGAATAGGAGAGAAATAGATATAGTGATTTCAATACGATACAGTATAAGGATAAGAATTTGAGGATTAGAGTTTGCCGTTAGATAATATCGTTATAATGAAATGCATAATTATAGTAGGAGAAGGATTGCATGTTGCAAGATCTTTTAATATAATTGATGAATTATAAATATGAAGTGTATAATGGAATATAAATTAAATTATAAAATAAAACCAAATGGTGCATTGCAATGAATGGATATAATGAAACGAGATGGAATTATAAATGATATACATATAAAATGCATTAAAATATAATGACTTCTCATATAATAAGTATATAATGTAAAATGAAATGAATAGAAATGATACAAGGATCATGTGGAAAAAATGTAAATGCTTATTTTGATAAATGATAATTACATAATGATTATAGACATCGCTCGATAATGAATGTATATATTTCTTATAATATACATGGTAACTACATGAAGCATACTGACACATCTCACAGAAACCTTATAAACAATAAAACTATTATCATAACAAAAGATATCATGAAGCTATCCTGTGATATTGATAATGGGCATAAAACTAGAACAGCTACACAAACAATCTAGAATTATAAGGTTGATTTGGCATAATGGATTATACCTATAATCTATATAAACCTTATTAAAGAGTGCCCTGAATAAGTGTGATCTCTAACTATATATGAATTAATAGGATAATATAATTTCTCACACAATTGGAATTCTGTGCTAGATGCTGAAACAGGACTAATTCTACAACTTGGCAACAATGTATACTTGATGGATATAACTGCCTGGATTTCGATGAATAATCACAGATGATACATATATATGAATTATACGGGACTATTGATTTTATGGCATTGAGGAGTAATAAGTGGTATTATAGAGAAAATCAATAACTATGCTGCAATTATTGTTATAAGCATCTACTTATTTTATCCTGATAAATAAAATATGCGATAGAGATAGAAGCACCAGCCAAAATATCCTACTATAATAATGGGAATAAATTACATCTATGATATCTGGGAATAATGGAAATATTATATTTGATGCATGCATCAAAATTAGAAATGAAAGGTAAGAAAAAGAATTATCAATTAAAATTTACATCGAATGATAACAGAAATTATAATGGAGAATGAACCATGAATATATAATAATAACTATAATAGTATCAATAAAGAATGGCGAATATATAAAATGATTCTAGCATCTTATGAATCCTAAAATCATGCATGTATTAAAATGAATTTCAAATGCTATGTGATTAAAGTCAATGCCTTCTTAACAAATAAATATTAGATAATAGAATAACGTTAATATCTTTATCAGCACTGATACTAATGTAAAAGCGATCATGTCCTGAATGACCAATCTGAAATTAAAATCATAATAAATATATATATCTATGAGAGCGAAATGAAAATTAAAAAATGGGCAATATAATTATGGCTAATTTATATAAAAGAATACAATGGACAATATATATTACAATCTATGTATAATAATGAACTTAGCAAATATGAAATTAAAACATGACATGATAAAAATAAAAAATTGATATAGTAGCTAGTATGTATTAAATATAAGAGGATGAAATGAGGAATTTATATAATAATGAAGAAATATTAATTAAGTACATGGGAATGGAAATCATCATTGTGTCGAATCTACATAATAACAATATGCACATCATAGCTTAATATAATAACTTAATGTGCTAATAAATAGTAATAAGAAACTATAATATAATTCACAATAGCAATCTTAATCAGGATCATATCACACAATTTGGCCTGCACTAATCTCAAATTCACGCCCTACCACGCATCACTCCACTGGCCGCCTAACACACAAGCTCGCTTAAATGCTAACAGTCTTTGTCACAACCATTCTACACAGTTCTATCATAGCGGCACGATTAAAGTACCCCCTCATGAAATTCAGCTCAATGGGGGGTCCATCTTACAATCCATGTATTTATGGAATTTCCTTTATGTAAATATGGGAATTGAATTAAATCAAATTAGTAATTAACTATGATATCTGATGTTCGTTAATATGTATAATGAAAAATTCGATCTCTATGAAAATATATATAGTTATATTGAAAACAAAATTGGGAGTAAAATATATATTTGGCAATAATGACTCTATATAAAAAAACTAGGGAAATGGGAAATGTGATTGCTAGGAAATTATGATCTATGACTAAGTATATGTAATTACTATAAGCTATAGTGTGAAAATATTCTCATTTCGAAAATGAATCATGCCAGTAGCTACCATGATATCATTATATATGATAAACTAAATACAAATGCTGATACATCTTAGTAATATAGTATATTACCATCATTCTAGTAATGAAAACATGTCATTATTAGAGATATGAACCTCCATTTCTATAAAACCAGGACATCACCAGTCAACCCACTAAAGGCCCCTTCATAACCCGCCTCAGTAATCACTACCATATGACTGAAATAAACGATAAAATAGTACTTGCTTATAAACAAGTATCTCCCTATCCGCTTTAATGGAAGTCAAGATAATCATAGATGAACCCATTACAGGCATAATGTATCATTATAAATTGGCATATTCACTTACCTAGAAATTTATTTAGTTTAATATAATTGTATTGTTCTCTTTAATTTTGTCAATGTCAAACCATACACTAAATGATCGCATTTTGTAAATGAATGAAATATTTAAACTTATTCTGGATATGAGAGCTATACTCATGATTATAGACAAACCCTAATGGAAAATAATGATTAAGTATTCTTTGAATTAAACATCTTATTATGGATGTTAAATCAAAAATAATAGTAAAAATCAATATTATCAATTGGAAAGGATCATGTATAAAATATGGCAGTAGTAAGAAATGGAATAGATTGCACTTATGATGTAAGTGGGCGCGAGCTATGAATAAATCAATATCTATTCGCTATTATAATATATTATATCAACAATTATACTGAATAATAAAGAAGTGAGACTATCGAATAAAATGATATTCAAAAATAATTCTAGATTATATTATTCATAATCAAAACCTGAGAATGAGAGATAATTTATGGAATATGTCATAATAATGAGAATGAGCAAAACTTGAAAATAAAGTAGTTGAAATATGGCATTATGCTAAATAATTGTATACATCAGCTGAGATAATAGATATACTCTAATTTTGACGTAATTATTATGATATTTACTCATGATTAGATCTTCAATCATCTATACACCTTCACGACATGGCAACTCATTACAATGACTCAACTGCACAAACCTCACCTAAATGTTGCCAAACATACGCAGATTTGATGCTTGCAACATATCCTGATCTGTATGGATAGAACGCCCTTATGTCTTAACGCAATTAATAAATTTCTTACTCCAACTGAACCAACGGTTCAAAAATAGTAAATATCAGCCTCCACAAATAATAAGTTATAACTGAACAAACTTATATAACAAACGAACCATACCTAAAAAACAAGAATAATATATCCTGCACAATCACTCTCATCGTTGCAATTGGACTATCTGACACCCCAGAAAACCGATCGACTGATAAGATATTGATAATTGACTATTAACTAAAGCCTGGCACGAGTCAACGTCCATCCCATTATACCATATTCCACTAGAATTAATACTATATACCATCTAACTGGAAAGTATTGTATCTCATATTGGAAATATGAATCTAATAATAATTATCAATAATATGCGATCTTAGTATTCAAATGAAATATATATACAGGCGATTATTATTCTTATTATGTGACATTTCAAGATAGCGATATGTGATAGATGGTATAAAATTCATAACATGGTATATAATAAAAGACATGAATATGATTATTGTAATATGAATTATACATAATGCATGGAGATATATAGAAATTGAGTAACTTTATGATAAGGGTAGATAATGTCTTATGGTCTGATGCTCTTGCTAATATTGACATAATAATTATAATAATATAAATAATATAAAATGGATAGATGGTGGGATAGATATCCGACTGGGAAGAGTGGATTTAAGATAAATGCGGATACAAATGAATGAATCATAATGATATAAATAAATTGATAATAATATAATTGATATAAATGAAATGAGTATCATAAGAATAAAAAATAAAATATTTGAGGAAATCATGCGTGACATAGCATTTAATATGATTGATAAATGAAAATGATATATGGATATGGAATTGTATATTGAGATAATGATAAAAAATTTAATAAGATGGATGTTGTATGGAATTTTGCTATGAATAATATATAGTCTAATGATATAAGTTTGGGATATGATAGTAAGATTATGTATTTAGTCAAACACTAAAAATCTTATGACCCCCACCAGCAGATAACTAATATATATATATTCAGTATATATACGATCATGGATGATTAGTAATGATGAATAACATTGTTGAAAAATAAATAATATAATTATATATGTATTAAAGATGGACGATAAAGTTATAAATAATGAATACAGTATAAATTATACTAACATGGATAAATATTCTTAGAGATAAATGGATCATGTCAGTTGGCCAAAGAAAGGAAGATCAAAAATAAAGAATTCTTTCGATTGAGAGATTCGGCTGGACATTTATAGCTCTTGTTATTGAATCTAAAAAAGATGTGAACGAATATGGCATAAACTATATGGGCTTTATTATGGGCGTAGTGCTGCCTATAAGACAAGTATGAGGCGAAAAATAGTATAGCAAAGACCTGTCTTTGTCTTGAGAGATTTTGTAATATTTGATTATAAGGATTTGAGGGGGGAGTATATTTAGGAGATAAAATATGGAGCTAAGATTTTTGCGGATGTGTAACTTGTGGAGGTGGGTGAGTAAAGGGTTTGAAATTTATTTGTTAAATCTAAAGTGTGAATTAATAATCGTAATATCTGGAATGAAATATATGGCACTACATTTATTGGGGAATATACAGGAAAATGAATGGACTTAAAATGGGATTGAAATAGAATATTTGAGCATATAAGATATGCAATATTTAATATAATGGCATACAAGATATTACTATGAAAAAATAATATATTTATAAATTTTGATGAAAAATGATATTAAACTGTAATAGGTAATAATATCTGAGAATTTGTACATTCTCGAGAATGGAATTATACGATATAAATTAATTCTAGGAATCGGTATCCGAAAATTATTGGACTTCAAGTGAATAAGATAAAAATCGAAGTAGTTATAAAATTTGCGAAGATAGATGGCCAATATAATAGGGGACTGGGGATCTAATGCGATAAATGGTTTATATTATATGGTAATGGATTCAATGCAGATTGTAATATGGGAGGACATGGTAATGTTAGACTAAGGGACGTTTTTCGGATAGCTGGAGGTTTTAGTGTTTAGATGAGGGAATGGTGTGTCGGGATAGCGGAGAGCATGTATAGTAGTGTATGGGTGATTTATGGATCTTGTATGAGATGAGATTTCATGCTGGATCGTTAATTCAACAAGGGAATTATTACGGTTATGTGGTATATGATCTTAATAGGTGAGATAAGTGATTATGTATCAAGATCATGAAATAACAATTTTATATGGATATGATTGAAAGTTGAAATAAAGACAAAATAACTAATAAAAATATATGCTTGAAATGATTTGGGAAAGTATTTGAGAAAAAAATATATGATGTATTGTTTGGCATGAGGATCTAGTATATGGTTTTAGTATTAATGATGGGATAATGAATGAATTATCTATCGAGAAATATTTAATAGATATTGACAGGCTAGGGAATTTTGGGAAAAATTGATGAGATTATTAATGAGGAGGAAATGATTATTTTATATTCATGATCATTAGATGAACTGAGATTAACATTATAAGTGATTCTTTAATCAAAAGTAGCAAGTATTAACTCGAACTTGACGACGTGGTAACTAAATGGGGATAGTATTTTTAGATGGATAATGCTGCGCGCCATATAGTTTGATGATTGATTGAGTGTGGATGTCTATTCGTCTATGGTACATGCGTTAGCTTTGAGTGTTCAGGCTATTGCACTAGGGGCGTCTTGGTATGTTGTTGCGTGTGTGTGAGATTTGTCCTGTAGATCATTGCGAATTGGTGGAATGGATGTGAGGGGTGATATTTCTTATTGTTTTGAGGTACTGTGTGATGGAAGGGATTAGGTTTAATGGTGTTTTGTTGAGCCGTTACAAATGGAGTGCTTAGAAGGAGATGTAGAAGTGTTATGAAAATAGTATTATAAGATCATTTATGGATACATAATGGGTGGATAGAAAAAATATAATTGAAGTTGAAATGGGTTGTATAATTAATATCATTGATGAATATACAGTATGATGGGGGAGAGATTAGTTATTGAATTAGAATCATATGGGATATATATAAATAATTGTTCCATATATAAATGGGAAGGGCATAAATCTTAGATAGCTATTCAAAATGTATAAGATTCAGTAAAAGCAGATGATATTGGATATATAAAATGGGATTTTAGATGGGAAGTTTTAATAAATCGATTAATTGTGATAATTAGTGTAATGGTTAAATGAAAAAATGTTAAGATATTAGTCGAGGATGTAGATATATATGAGGATTATGAGATGGTATATATGATAATATAAATACGTACTCTCCAATGTGAAATATATGAATGTTATTTGATAACACTTGATATTGGATAAGATATGATGATTCGATCTGAATACATTCTTGGATTTAAAAAACCGTCTCTAACTCGGTAGTAGATCATAGTAGTTTTCATAAAAGTTATATGACAATTTTAGACGGAAGTAATGGAAACTTTTGCAAGTTAGATATGTTCCTAAGTGGTCGTGCTATTCAGTAAGAATAAATAATGGGTAAATGAGAGATGCATATGAGGATAGTAAATGGTAACAATGAATATAAAATTGAAATATAATTATTTTCAGTGGGATAAGATAATGGAATTAAAAATAATGTATATATTATCCCTTTATACAGCATATCTTACTAAAAATGGAATAAATATTGATACATAGCAGTGGGGATACTCTTTAATATATTACTATAAATGGAGTAGAGATAGAACATAAAATAAATGATAGGAGCATGGGGGGATAGGGAAATTTTGGTGAAAGTGTGTGGTGGAATGTTGTGGATTTTACTGTATTGAGTGGTAAGTCGAGAGTTCGCTATTTTATGTGACTCTATTTCCGTAGTGGAAATTGTTGTCGGATATGGGAATTACGGCATATAGACTTTGATCGTCTGTTGTAGGGTTTCTGGATAATGTAGTTCAGAGTGAGGGCGTTGATGCAAGAGCATTTTGATGTAGAAGGTAAGTTCGGGTAAGATTGATGTGATGGACGCGGTTTGAAGATAGATTGAGTGGGGATTGTTGTCATTTGCTGATGGTCTGTTTCAGATGTGAATCTGCTAGTAGGAAGTAGATTGTAGGTTGAGGGTGACTTATTTGGGCTACTGATAGACTTAATGGAGGATGTAAGATAGAGGCGTCTTATATGATAAGACATAAGTCGGATTGAAGGTCTAAGACAACAATAATAAGTTATGATCGACATAAATGTTTATAAATTACAATGTATGTTTAGTAAGGCCAGTGGAATGACATGGATAACTAATGGAACTATTTAATTTAAGTTTAATTTGCAGAGATTAAATAGATATGTGGGATATCTTAAAAGGGATAATTATAAAGGGAAGATAATTTTAATGTGAGAAGTATGGCTGAGTAATAGTATAGTAATTTGGATATTAAGCAGACAGCTATAATAATCAATGAAATGATATATTATATTCATATTGGGTTTATTAAGAAATGGAGTAGGAATATAATAAATAATTGGTTAGATCGAGAATAATAGGTATATTGGAAGCATACAAGGCATGAAATGTGTAGACACTATGGAATTTAAATATTATATAATATCTAAATACTATAGGAAATTATATGATGAAAGATGAATCTACATATGCCAATAATAAAGATGTCATCAATTACATGATTCCGCACTAAAGTCAAAACCTCATACCTTATTGCACTTGCTAACACACGGAAAAGCAACACTTAAATAAAAAGCACTCTTACCTCTAGAGCATCACTATGAAAGCACTACAAAAAGATTCATGCAACCTAACTGCACATGACACTCCTAATTCACTACACAATTGCCTCTACATAAAAATGGACACCATTCATCTCACAAACATACCCTACCCCTCCCCATATCATATTGTAAATATCTAAATTTGAAGACTAGCTTGATCCCCATGAAAAAGCGTTTCATGCACATCAAACCACCAACACATCCAATAATCCGTTGGAGTCAAATTACCATGACAATCATACTTATCCATACACCTCAGCCATCCCTAATCTCAAAGACAGTCAGCTGAATATCTTTATGAACTCTATCTATAAACCTCCACAACAATCCACTACCGCCACACTCATACCACACATACTCAACCCACACTTTAACATTTCTCTTCTCAAATGCTAACATCAAACACAAATCCTCCATACACACAACTCATAACCTCACGAGAACTACATTTCTACTTGATCCCCAACTCGCAACAAATCAGCAGAACAACATACACTCTCCAATGCACAACTTACCACAAAAAATTTCCTGTCGCAGCTATTAAAAATACGCATGCCACAAGCACACCAGGCCAACGATTAGCCTCCATACCCCCCGCAAAAGATAACACCCAACGGGTCTTCACACAGATTGTACAAGTACTGGCTCTAAGAGTCATCAATGTCCGCCATCAATATTACAAAGTGAATCAATCAGATTCAGCACACATCTTTCCCACACAATGCAATTTCCCAAGCACTACCCACAGGGCCCTCCTCCTCCTTACCTTCTTTACTATTACAATCCGCTAATTCCCAAAACTGGCTGAACTAAGAACTCTACGCCTAATGTCACACAAGGACACAATCTCCTCAGCAGCATTTGCCACAATCACATTACACATGAAACCATAGTTCAATCACAGCTAATCTACAACAAATAAGGCTACACAACCCCAAACCACCAAACATTCCAGGGTGTAATCCAAAAAACATCGAGCATCCACACTCCACACGCATACTTGTTCTAGTTGAATCCATTCAAATAATCACGTTCATCCAATACCAGCTAGGCAGCTAATCTTACTCTTCCAAAATAGCATCTCCTCAACTCACCACATTCCTGACACTCCCAAGAACTCTCACAATGCAACAATCCTAAAATCTTATTGTCTCACATCATCTACCTCTTTGAAGAAGGGGTACATATCCAACACTCTCCTTATCAAAACCAAGCTTACCCCATCTGGTCCAACCCCAGTTCTAATACAATGCGACAACAACAATCACCCTTTCAATCCACGAACCACAAACACCATCTACATCCAAGGAATACCCCAAACCCTTCTCACACAACACAGGCAGTAGGCATGGCCTAGCCCCACCGACTCCCTGGCACTTCCTCCCCGCAACCTCATTTGAAACCCAGGCTCAACTTCACTTAACTAGTTCATCTACCCCACAGTCCACATAAAACCTCTCAATCATCATGGTCGACATCGGGAAATCTGACCACTTTCAAGGCCGTGATGCTACAACCCCATCCCTCAGTTCGCACGTTAATTCTGCCACATCTCTCCTGTGCTCCAACATGAACACAAGTGTTCCAAACAGCATCCAGCTACGTCATCTGATGATCACAAACCATCAAGCCAGTACACAGGGTAACTAGCCTTATCTACACAACCTCCTCCGCTTCCCTCACATTCTCCACCTACCAAGAATAATACATCTCCGACACACACACGACAAACCCACACACACAAAGTCAATGTTAATACCACATGAGCGACCTGACTCACGCACCACACCACAAAGAAAACATGGAGCTATATCACCGACCCTCCAATCTCCTCTCAGCTAAATCCAACACTGCCATCAATCGCAAGGTCAATCATAAATCACACTATCAGAAACCAGTAACAAAACTGCACAGAACAATGTATATATAGCCACCAAGGCAATCACACCTTGCAGAAATCTGATACACAGGCGCAACTCAGCAATCCCGAAAAACATAAATCATGGCTTGCCACCCCTAAATCTTGAACATCTTTGTCCACCACTCATGACAGTTTCATTTAAGTGAGCACTGACAAAACCATACCATTACCCTGTTCAAGGAGAGAATGACTGATACTAATCATACTCGCTCCGACACTGCATGGCACCACAAAACGATCATATCCAACCAGGTCACACAGTACCTCGCAACCTGAAGCAAACCGTTGCATAACAGCACACTTCACACAGACCCAACCCACACCGCAAACAATCAATGCCTCACCCAACAACCTGGCACTTAAAAGTTTTCGAAACACTCCATGCCAACATCCAAACATACTCTCACCCAGAATATGAAGCATTCTCTTCTCTTAACTCCCCACACAACACTAACGACAAACCATGGCTTCAGCCCACCACACCCCTATACATGCCCCCTGCCTGAAAATCTCAGCCTTCGCCCACTTATGCACCCCGCTACCCACCAGCTAACGTCCTATCACTGGAGCAGCTCCATACCAAGGGTATCCACTCCATTCACAAAAGACACAAACCTCAGGCTGACTAGTCATGAACATTCGACACAGGGATACTCTGGCCTTACCGCATACGTATCACAACCAATAAAGCCGAAACAAAAAGCAGGTGCAACCACCCACACAAATACATAGACCATATCAACCAGGATGACAATGAGAAAACTAAGACTATGTTAAGATTCATGAATGAGGACATGGCATTAGAGAATGATAAAATATAATTGAAAAAAGTGATGGAATCATATATGAGTATGAATATGAGATATAAACTATAAAATCATAGGCAGAATCAATTGAAGATATAAATAGTAGTAAAAATAAGCAAAATCGCCTAAGTAAATTAATTTGGAAATGAGATATCAGATTAAATGAAAATCTTTGGAAATAGTGTACGTGTCATATATTATCCTATGGTTAGATGAATAACTATATAAACACATGATACGTATATCCAATATATATTTGATGAAAAGCTATCAATGGTAGAAAAGTGTTATAAAATAATAGGCGAGATGAAATATAATGGAATAAAGATTATGATTCTAATCTGAAACTAAAAACTAATCATATAAAGTACAATATAAAGTGATTAAAATTAAAATTACTAGAATTTAAACTGCGAGTGGATAGATAATGTAAAGGGATGATGAGTATATGAACTAATAGACATTGAGGTTATCTTAAAATTGATGAAATTATAAATAAATCCAAATGATGGCTGATAGATTGTAAATAATAGATAATTGATATAATCTCGCTGCACTAATATCTAATTCAAGATATATGAGATTAAACTAAAACGCTCGCAATCAAAATGAGAATGAGATCGGATATAGATAGATAGACTGGTGATATACTTAATCCAATATAATAAATAATTAGATAAAATTATAATGGTAAATTACAAGATAATTAGCATGAAATATACTTGCACCATAAAGAATAATGGCATGTAATCAATCCAGTATAAGTGATATGGTATCTTGTATTAATTACAAGGTAATTAGCGAAAAATATGATAAAATATAATAAAACATTTAACTGATTAATAGGAAATAATCAGATGAAATCCTTAATACTATATGTGAGATATAAATATCCATGAAAATCAATGATCTTATATATAATAAAATGTTCATCCAATATCACCACTAAGAAATTAATGGGAAAATAAATGAAATAAATATCTATAAGATTAAAATCTCATTATGTACTATATCTCTGAAAAATCCTAACGGGGATAACGCTTTCTCATTGAAATGGCAAATTACTAATAAACCAGATGACGCATACTTATATAGTGGACACACAATACTCTGACTATTTAGCAAAATCCCAGGCAATAAACTAACTCAACTAAAGACTGTGGGTATGATCTGAGCATGAATGAATAAATCTCATTTCTGCCATATATACTTAATGTGATCTTCGAAAATATCCTGCATATAATGACCAAACTGGGGCTTGAGATAAACAATAATCGAGTCATTATGAGAAGAATAAAATGGCCTCGTATCTCCAACTGCAATTAATCTCTACCCCTACACACAGATGAAATCTGGGACTGGCTGCACAAAACATATGGAAAATAACTCAGAAAATCTGGCTGATATAATAATAGATAACATACATAATATCTGGTACATATAACTTATCATATACACTGAAAGAAATAATGGATAATGGAATATAGGATATATTTATTGCAATATGTCAAACTTAATGATGCTAATGGGAATCTTGACATATATATGTCTCGAATATGTCACTTTGATATATATATGTATAATGAATACAATTAATGCCTGAATTATGGATCGACTTAAGACAATACAATCATGTATGCTGGAACTAATAATAACATTATAAAAATCTTTTAGTGCTATAACGTGGGGCTCTAATATAATGCCTGAATATGGATTATCTATAGAAAGTAAAGACTAAAATCAATCAATATTCTACACACACAACTTTCGAAGGGCGCACACCTCACCCAAACAACATAAAAAACCACAACACCACCCCACCATCTACACAAACAATCTCCTTCCTAAGTACAGCACACATCAACGCACAATCAGTCTCACCCTGCTAAACAACACACACACCAAGACCAGCACCCACTACACCATCACACAAAATCATTCTCATCAACCGCCACCCCCAACTTCACCACCCCACATATTTCATTCCCAGGACTCAGCCACATCCCACCACACACACACACACATTTATTCCACACATCACAGCATCCCGTTCAGCAGAACCACAAAACAGAACACAGCATCCACAGTCCACCTAAACCTGCCCACACATGCCCCCCACGATGCACCGCCAATCCCCCCAGCACCCCGCCCCACAGCAAGTCACTACCCACTCCCAGCTACATAATCAACAGCAGAACACCGTACAATCACAATCAAACAAAAACAAAGCATCAAAAAACAGTTCAGCGAATACAGGCATAGAACCACAGGCCACCTCACACTCCAGGGTGGGGGCGGGAACACCCAACACCACATCAGCCTCATATGACACTTAAACATCACAAAAACTCACAGAATCATACTGCACATACAACATCTGGGTTCACTATCCCAAGACAAAAACCCCACAGTCATATCGAACTAAATACACAATGATCCTCTGCAATACTTCCCCCCCGCCCCTATACCATAATCGTCCGTTTAATAGAATGGGATAAACTTGATACAGGCTCTAATCATTCCGCATGAGATCAAGCACACCTGAATGATCTCTTAAACACATCCGCACGCTATTCGATTACTCAATATGGACGATCCCTCTACTGAAATTCCACGCCTTCATCTAATATATCTGAAGCCATAGGGAAAATATGCTAAGATTACGAAATACAAAATCCTGGATAACCCACCAATTAAGGGAGATTGTGCTCTACTATACACTAACTTTCCCATGACTCACAAAGGTTCAACATTAGACCCATCCTACCCCCTTGCCAGTGTTCTCACACATCCTACCCAACTAGGTCCTCTACAGCTAAACACCCTTTCACAGCCAAAAATCAGCACCCCCCACCAATTACTACAAAACCCCAGCTTCATCAAATCTCAACACCATACACTACATGTAACCAGGACCCAACACATACATCTCACCACACTCTCAAAATGAACTAAATCCATCTTCAATCCACCAGGCTTCCCGCTCACCACCCCCTCCCAGCCAAAATCTTCCTAACATCTCATGTCACAACCACAGCTAAATAAATCACCCCTCACCAAGCAGCTTGCAGGGCCCTTACATACATGACAGAGATCATACACAGTCATCACACCATATCCACTTATAAGTCATGATCAAACACAACAACGGGCAAAGGTAGATCAACTACCGCTAGATTATGTATGCTATGATGGTCTCAAGATAAAATTACAAAATGCACCTGTAATACTAATTGACTAAATATCATAATAATGCTATCATTATTCTACAATATATCGAAATCTATCATACTATATGCAAATGCAATCTCCCGTGGATTGCTCTTATTACTACTACCACCTGAAACAAGTCCTGAACAACCCAATCTATTCCATCTATAATTTCATATAATAACCAAATCTAATTCCTGATTATGTACGTTAATCAAATCACCTACATAGTCATTTCATATAAATTTGATGTTACAGTAGTGGCGATATCACTATATTGGTCATCACACATAATAAACTTCACTCAAACATCTCTGATACTACTATGGTTTATTATAAATCAAGACCATTGTAAATATACTAAGCTGAATCTTATTATACATCGAAAAGAATTGCACTGCTAATTCTATGCGAGTTCATGAATAATTCCTACATACTGTCTCCTTCTGAAACAATTATCGCTTAGTATATATGACCTTCCAACACAATGCTTAAGACCAATACCTCGTATAGTAAAATCAATCTGGAAATGAACTTATCACATCAAGCCCTGAGCTCTGCATCTGCTTACCACATATGACACTCCCTGCCGAAATCCTTTGGTGACAATTTCCACTCTGCAAAATGGATATATATCTGGATCCACTTTACCTACTCCTCTGAGCTGTATATATACTGTAAATCCTTGTATGCTCTAGTTCCTCCTACTGATAATACCTTGAATAAACAGCATTCAAATTACCTACAGGTCCTCAAATACACCCTGACCAGGCTCACTTCTCCACACAACCATACAAAAACTACACTGCAATCCCCCCACCCCGACACGTCATCCCCCCCCACCACTCACGCCCAACCGCTATCATCTGACTGCTTTCCGTCATATCCAAATGAACTTCCTTGATCACTTATCAAAAAATCACTCACTGTTATATACCTATATCATAAGATTAATCACTTACAACTTTAACATCGCACTCCCCATACTTAGAACTACACTACTTCTGGGATATTTAAACGATCATAATGAATACACAATCGTTGAAACATTTATATGTGAACTACTGATCGGGTCATAAATCCCAAGGAATCAAAAATATACTCACACCAATACACAATTTACCTCAATCACAACAAACCTAATCATCCCCCATCTCACATACACTTGAAAAACTTACTACACCCTACTACAAGCACCACATTAGCATCCCACCCTACCTGTCGACTAGCTCACATCAGTCTGTCTCCACCACATTCCACTAAAACCCCACAGCAAAACAGGTTTTACCCCACAGCGCTTGCATACTAAAGGCAGCCCAAGGTTCACATCACAACTCAAAATACAAATCATTCCACCCACATTCCCCAAAATCACAAAGCACACTCCCCAAACACATCAAACACCAATCAAGACACCAGCCAGGTCCCCCACCTAACCCACGACACACCAACACATCCAACATACTAACCACCACAACACACCACAGACACACCTTTCACCACATCTCACCACCCCACACACCCCCTCACATTCTAATCAAACCCCTGACACACCACCCCACTCCCCCACCAACTAACCCTCGCTCACCCGGACACACTCCACTCCCCCACAACCCCACACACGAAGCACATCACTCCACACTGTATCATCCACATTTTCCACAAAACCATCCACATCACTCCACACCCCCAACCTATCAACAAAACACACACCATACACCACAATCTATACTATCCTCCACATCACGCACACAACGCCATGTGCACAGAAAAACAAGTCACCCCATCCACCAACCACACCCAACATCATCAACTAATCATACCCCAACATTCATACCTCACTTCACCCCACACTCACCAAACTGACTTCACACCACCACATTCACCCATACCCCCATCAACACCCTCCCTCGCCAACTATCACAGCAACATCGCACACACAACAGCTCACCGACATCAAACTCACTAATGGACATCCGCCCACAGCAAAAAACCACCCGTAACCTCCACCCACATCTCAGCCACCATATCACCACCCCGCTAACCACACAGCCGTAAAATTCTACCCTCCCACCATCCACCACAGTCAACAAACCACTCTAATCCTGCCACACGACCCAGCGCCACCAGGCCAACACAAGACCTAGGTATGGCTCACCATCAGCCTCCCATCAAGCTGCACAATAAAACTACCAAGTACGGAACACTTCAACCACCCCCCTCCTTCCCGAAAGGGAAAACCTCCTTCATCCTCAGGCCCCACACTAATCACCACTCCCCGCCCCCCCCGCCCCCCCCCCCCCCCCCCCCCCAACTCAAGAATTGCAACCAAAATAGAACCAATCCCACATTTCACCACAGAGCATACACTAAAAGATATCGCAAATTCCAAGAAGACCCGTCACCCCATCAACACACACCTTTTAAGCCACAAACACACCACCTCACCTCATAAGGCCTGCAATCATTCGTTCAGTGCCAACTCTCGGACGAAAACCTCCCCACTGGTATATCTTCATTCTGGGCCTGAAAATTATAGGCACACCTCATCACCCAACTCAATACCTCAGCCACTATAAACAACATGCTAACCATGCACTTCAATATCCTGTTCAGGCACCTCAAATAATTAGGTAAAGAAATACAAAACAGTACAGCTAGACTTATCCATCTTACTAAGAAAATGATACTTACGTAAATACCATACCAGGATCATTCGATCTTTTGAATAAAATATTCAAGATCTACATATAAATGTTAATCAAAATATATACTCTAAATCCTCACTTATCAAATAAGCCTAATATGGGGCCATATGAATGGATAGAAAAATACTCTGACTGTATCGGACGCATGTAAATATATTGTGATAATTAGAGATATAAACTATTAAAATATAATGTATAATATATCATTATATATCCCTCAAGGAAGGAATATCATCTTGTATTTCTATTTTGAAATCCAACAATAAATAAAATATAATACATAAGTAAAAGGATATAATAATGAAGAATTTATCAACTATTATGGGAAAATGATTGGATGCTTAAGTGATTAGAACTTGTGAGAGACTATTAATGTGAGTAATAAGTGAGCTGTTGTTTTCTGGGTATTGTGATGTGCCTTAGCGTTTGAGCTGTGGTGTGTTTTGTCGAGCTGGTGTTAGTGTGGTTGTAACGTTTTGAATCGGCTGTGAGATGTTTGACGTTTGGATAGGAAAGTTGAGGTTTCTTAGTGAGTTTGTGTTATGATGTAGTCATTTTTGCTGGATAAATGTGGGGAAAGGTAATTCACGAGGTCTCGTCGACCTGTGATTAGGTAGTGCAAGAGAAATGTGAATCCTGCTCATGGATATAATAATGTAAAGAGTCTGGGGAGGGCTATGGACTTTAGTTGGAGTGTGGGTTGATGAGTTTTTGTGTTGTTGTTGGTGATGTGAATCACTTAATGGTGTGTAGCTTGTAATATGGTGAGTAGGGAGCTTTGTTTGGTTTGTGGGACCAAAGCTTTATATAGGTGTTTTGGGGCTTGAGTATGACGGAAGTCGAAGGATTAGGAGAGATAGTTTTATATGGGTGGGTTGGTGATTCTTTAGTATTGGATGAACTATAGATTTGAGTGTGCGTATAGACATAAGAATAAATGGTTTGAAGTAAGGTAGCAACTGGTAGGAGAGTAGTGGATAGATAAAGATAGATTCTTTGGAAGCATGAAATTCGATTTATGAATTAAGATGATAACACTATAAGAATATAGAATCATAGAATTAATTGATACATTTTAATCATATATGGAGTGGAGGTAATTATGATGTCTTAGGGGTACCTCAGTATTCTTAACGATTATATTAATATATATTTATTGTATGGATAAAATATAATGCTAATCTTAACTAAAATACAAAAAATGCTTAAAATTTTAGAATTATATTTAATGAGACCTGATACTAGAATGAAATTATATGTCAAAGGATGATTATACTTAATTATGCATACGACTAATGACTATCTGGAATATGAATCATAAATGGAATATTACTGATGACTTGAACTTATTTAGGTGAATAAATACTAATGAATAGGATCTTAACTTAACTTTATAATATAAAGTTGAAGTTGAATATTAAAAATGGGGAAATATAAGTAAATGCGAGAATGATATATTAGAAGTATGCAGGATATTATAATGAATTATGATATCCATAGTAGCGAGTACATTAGAAATTACATACATCAACTCTAGAAATTATTACAATATAATCGATCAATGCCATCGCAGCGACTTAAAAACACGTGAAAATTAATTATTGGAATAATATATTGGTTATAATAAAAAATTAATAAACACTGATCAGATGGATCCCATATTAATCATGAATTAAACAATGTAATATTGTGATAAAGAGGTGGGCATAAAAATTGGCTGAATCAATATGGAACTCACTGTATGTGCAATAGAATTCGAAGGAACTAGATAGAATAATATAATATATATATTAAAAATGATATGAAAATTTAAATATTCTATATCAAAACACAAATATCCCAATAAATACAGACGGACACACTGAAATAGATGAACTCGGGTTACGACACCCCCTCTATCAAAACTCGATGGTTCCTCAATTTATGCGGCTTATACTACTCGCTGACCTCAATTAATCTATAATCATAACAGCGGCAAAATATTTACTGGTGAAATGATATATCATTACATATCCCACACTATGGACACATAACTATCACTATAGATCAATCACACCTGGATTCACTATGAGCTCCCCATCAAAAATAAAAAACTAGTAAATGCAAAACCCCTCCAGCACAACAAATCACCACTAATTCCTTCATTATCCATCTTATACTTATGCCAAATGCACCGACTTTAATCTTCTGCCAAAGCTTCACTTCCATCTGCCTCAGAAATGGCTCAATTCAACTTCTATATCTTAACACACCCCACCACATCACACACACTCACCAACATCTTTACATACTGTCGCACATAAAACCTTCAGCTATCTCACAAATACTATGCAGTCTGAACAATAGTCTACTCATTCTGCCAAATGACATCCACACAAAACTAGATATCTGAATATGACATGATCAATAGATGGATCAATGAGCAACATCTCTTGCTATCTCCCTGATAACATCATACTACTATACTGAATCTACTAATACTTAATATGTCGCTACTTCCTATTCACATTTTATTCGGAATCACACTATTCTGAGATATCCGTATCCAACACATCTATCCATTGATTACCCTCTTCCCAGACTACTGCTTCTTCATACGTAATGACATGTACAATGAATCCCCTGCACTCATTGGAATGAATTAATTGGATCGGATACTATGATATATGATAATGGGGCTTGTATTTTTCAGTGAGTGGAGGTTATTTGGTGTTGTAACTGGATATTGTGTTTGGAGCTTAGTTGTCGTTTTTTGTAATATAGGGTATGGTGATTGATGTGTTTAGTATCGGGTATTAAATATTTGGGAGGGGAAGTAGTTCCCATGATATAAGAGTGCGGGGGGAGTAAGTGAAAAATTATATGTACATTCATAAAATGGAAAATGAATTTAGATGGAATGGAGTTGATAGGGAGCATTGCGTTGGAGAGAGACTGATAGAAGAGAGCGGGAGAGTGGTGTTATGTTATGATGGAAGTGGTAGAGTGCATACCATATGATGAATATCTTAGTAAGAATAAGTTCGAAAAGCTTTGAGGTAACGGAAGCTAAGGAAATTAGACGTAGAACTCTCGTTCTGTGAAGCATATTCATTGTAGTGCGGTGATATAGCATAGACAATTATGACCGTTGGATATGGATATAATGAGTAGGGATGATATATATAACATGATGGAAGATAATTAGAATATTAAATAATGTGTAAGATGATTCATATTCACGTAGTGGGTCTGATCTATTGTGGTTTGGATTGTCGCACATATGTTATCAAGTAGTCATATGGATGATATAAGTTTATTTGGTAATAGGTAAGCAAAAACATTAATAGAAGGATATTAACAAGAGGTAGATGGCTATAAGAACACTACTAAGATCAGATATACAGAAAATCGGAATTAAAAATATAAAGGTATTAGGATTCGTATTGATATAAGCTGTATGATAAATGATGATAAATGATAATTTAGAAAGAATAATACCATTGATATAGATATCATGACGACATTGAAAATAAAGTCACATATTAGATCAATAATATAGAATGATAAATTCATATATATTATGATAATGTATTTAAATGGGTTTAATATGTGGAAAAAATTAATATAAAATAAACATACTAGTGAATATTTTAAAATGGATAGAATTGAATCTATATATGATAAAATATATATGAATGCAAATACTCACCTGATAAATTGTTAGACTGAATATTACATATAGTATGATATAATAAAAAGTAGATACGTATATCAATATTGGATCAAAAATAGAAATAATATAATTAATAAATTTGAATAAAGTTATTATAATACTGATAAGCAGTAATATGGATGCATGGAGAAGAGGAAAATGGAGATCGTGAATTAATAATATGAATAATAAAAAATTAAGGATTCAGTGATCATGTAATCCTAGGGGAAATCAATAAATATGAATATACATAAAAAATACTACATTATAGTTAATTGTACACACTAATATAAAGGATGTCCATGGAATGAAATGACTTGAAATAATATGCGATATAATATACTATGTATATGATGTTGAACATAAATATTGGAAATAAATATATCATGGAAAAAATTGAATGTATGGAATGGAATAAAAATATAAATATGGAATATGATCGAATGAATTATAAGATACATATGAATACTAACAAACTGATATAAAATATGAATATGCTGGGAATATCGGCTCTGATGACAAACATGAAGGAGATGGATAAAAAATTCCTACTATATTCCGAATATAATATAATGAAATTGATCAGAGTTGAATAGAATGAAATGGGTATAGATATAATAGTATTATGATGAGGATTGTAAATAATAATATTGTAGATGATATCATCAGATGAACAATCAAACAACTTTAAATGATACATATAACATGGAAAGTTAAATATAGAATCAATATGGAGGATCAATACAAAATTAAAAACAAAATAATGATAAACTTTCATATATGGGTAATTAATTATATTAGATAAGAAAAATATAAGGTATGTCAAATCTAATGGATACTTGCATGAAAAAAAAAATATAAGATATTATGGTATTTATCAATAATATGAATCAGAATAATAATCAATATATAATGGCTATAAGTGCTTATGTTCTGTTTTTTGTGATTGGGTGGGAGGTTGTTTGAAGGTTCTGTTATGTGGGTGGTATGGCTAGTGGTGTGTGTAGTATTTAGGAGGCTTTTTTGGGTAATTATTAGGTATATTGTGAGAGAGAGGAGTTGGACTGGAGGTATATGTTTGTTGGTAGGAAATAGTGTTGAGGTTGTACGCTTTGGTTGAGCGGCTCATGCGGAGCTTAAATGTAAATAATTTGTATGCAAAGTTGGTTAAGCTAAAGTGTAGAATGTTTGTTTGAGGGTGGAAGCATTTGCTTTGTATGGTTAGAGGGATGGTTCGTGTCTGATATATGAATAGTCTGATGTTCTTTAATCTGTTGCTGGCGTGTCTGATGAATGTTGTATAGGGTGGTTAGATTAATTAGCAGAATTGTACAAAGGAGTGAGTGAAGTATATGGAGTACTCTTGAAGTAACGGAGAGATAAAGTAATGAAATAATTAATAGATAATAAGGGAATATGGCATTCAGGATATCGGATATAATAATAGATGGTTTAGAATATTTTAATACTATGTGATGCATAGACTGAAGGGAATATGAAATGGGCATTAATGAGATGAAGAAAATTGAGAATACTATAGTAGACTTGTGATGGATGACATCGTCTCAAGATTTTGTTTTAATATAGATAAAGGAGCGAATTAGACTATAGTAAGTAGATGACTAAAATAATAGTATATAAAATATATTATATGTATTAATAAATAATAGAAGAGATGGGTATAATATTGAAGATAATAATAATGCGATGATCTACTGCTATTGAAATAGAAAAAATGAAAAAATAATCATGAAATTAAATTTAACTATAATGGATAATACTTAGGTTACTATATTATTGAAAGTAATAAGTATGAGCACAAATATAGTGATTATAGATAAATAGCTTATATAACTCATATGAGTTATGGGCACCATGAAAATAGATAATAATATATACGATCGAAAAGGTGGGTATGGTAGAGGGTAAGTTAGGAGTCGTGCTGTTTGTGCGCGAAATTTGTAGTTAATGTGTGTAAATGTTGATGTATAATTTAGATTAGGATATGGAGTGAATATATTTAATGGAGATAAGGGCTTACATGGATGAATAAGATAAGGGTATATGAATGAATGATAGACATTTAGCAGTGGGCACATATATATAAATTGGTTAAATAATAGTGCAAAAAATGTGATTATTATAATGATAATTGGACAATATGGTAAAGGGTATAATTCAGTAGAAGATTGTAGAGAGATGGTTGGTCAGGAGAGATAGGATTAGGGGATATTTTAGTATGGTCATTTTGCTATGTAGAGATAAATGGGGAGTATATGATCTGCGGGTGGAAAATTAAAGCAAATGTAGAGGAATGTGAAATAGAGTTAAAAAAAAATAAATATAAATACACTGTAAATTATGGGTAGTTTTAACTATATAAAGGGATGAAAATAAGGGGATGATATATTTAAGCTTTTTAGTCATATTATATATAAAAGGGTGATGAACATCCAGGAATAGATATAAGTATGATAACTATAGCGAGGAAGAACATTGATATAAAATGGATAATAGGTGCCACGGTTATGTGAGAGATGATATAAAGCTAATAGCTGGTTAACTTACTCTTGGATTGAACAAATATAGTAATGATCATCATAAAGTATGATTAAGTATTATAGATACTAACTAAAATAATAATGGATGTACTTTCAAATAATTTATATAACTATAGAACATCGGATAATAGATACAGCTGATATATGACTTACTGGGTACGTATTTAATATTGTGGTAATGTAAAATGATGTACATGATATTAGAAATTATTATGGAGTAATGATATATATTTATAGGATAATATAAACTAGGAGGTAAATTATTAATGATTATTTGGAATATAATATGATATAATAAAACAATATGGTACTGGATTGATAAATCTATAAATGGTTGATTATGAATATAATAATAAATATGATATATTAAATATAAATTATATGTATATATATATATAATATTCATAAATGATAAAATGATGATTAAAGATGGAAAATATGATCGTCTAATATATAAATAATATGATTATTTGATATTGATAGCTATCGAATGTGAAATCAAATACATCATAAAGAAGATAAACAATTGTAATAGAGATGCGACCCCGCGCTCCTCTTGACGCGCTGCTACCCCCCCTCCCTGCCAGAAATGTATTCAGATCATCGCTGACCATCAATATCCCCAAAATTAACTTCTTATCCATTAATAGAGCGTCTAAATATGACTATTATACATAATCGTCTGGGACTAAATGACCGGCCTTTTGGGTTTAGATTAAGGGTTATAGTCATGATTGGAATAGAAAGAATATATCTACGGTAGTATGTTAATACGATATAAATTCCAAATATATCATTTTATGCATCGAACATTGCAGGAGAGGTATGATAAGTAGGAGTAGAGTTTGCTATAACGATGAGCACCACAATATCGATGTAATGAGGTAATTGCTTAATAAATCATGTTTCCTTATATATGATAATGGCTCCACCATAGTTGAAATTTCATAAGATAAAAATACTTCCCACTGCAAATACATCACACGCCTTATTCCTTTCATTCCTAGAATTAATCTCAAGATCTCGATCCACACAATTCAACCCACCATTTACTTCAGGAGCAAGCATCTAAAACATACGACCTACATACTATCTTATCAATCACAAACCTATTGTACCATACACACTACATCTGAGCCTGCACATCAACTCTCCACACATCTAGCCGTCCCGCATTAAAGAATACAGTCACACTTAATGTAAAATCTACATAACCGCAACCTACTGAATCTTAACTTACCTCTGGCTTATTGCGACTTCATACACATGAACTGACACATAGTCACGATGAGCTGGCGGTCCTAAAAATATTTATATAAACCAGAATCATTGAACATAATAAATATATAATAGGCTCAGTCAAATAAACATAGAAACAATTTAGTATACTATGCATTGGATGATATGGGTATGGCATATAAGAATGGTCATCTGAATTCAATGGGGATATGGATATTCATAGGGATTAAGAATATTAAGGGATCGAATGAGATATTTAGCTGGGATAAAAGTATAATGTTTCTAGGACATTATATAACGTTTATAGAGAATGTGTTTTAGATGTAGTTATTAGAGGGATTGATCAATATAAATATGGAATTATTTCTTAGAGGAATTGGAATGAAAGTTTCTTGGGTTTAGTTATATTTATATCTTGACTAAGAGGCTTAAACAAATATATAGTTTAGGACATTTAATAAGGAAATGAATTAATAGAGGAAAGTGATAGTAAGTTAATAATGAGATGAAATGAACTGGATTATATCAGAGAGTCATAATATCAGACATGCCAAAAAATGATATATGGGAATATGATATAATATACTATGGACTTTGTAAGCATGTATGAGTAATCGATATTGATAATGAGCGATTTGATCTAATTATGAATGTTATATTGCTATTAAAGTGAGCCGAAATCATCAATTATTATGGGAATGAAATGATGATGAATGATCAATATTAGAGTTCAGTGGCAATATTATAAGGTAATATGAATTCACTTGAAAAGATCGAAATATGAAATCGGGATTGATAAAGGTTATATGAGATAATACTTGATTTAGAGAAATATAAGGCATTATTTGATGAATGATATGGTAATAGATATAGCAAGTGAAATAGAATAATGGATGATTAGGATGATAATAAGAGGACTCGGAATTTTATTATTTAAGGTTGCAGTAAAAGAGGAGATAAAAGAATTGTATCATTAGTAGTTCGCTTATTGGTTGATATTTATTTAGGCTGCAGATAAGGGAGTGGAGTTAGGGTGGTTGAATCGCAGGAGGTAACGAAATAATAGATTCGATAAACAATGATTCATAAAAAAATATATGCGGATCAGAAAAGAATGAGCTAAAAACATGATATATTAATATAATAAAATGAATGAGGCGAAAACTCATAAAGAAAATTGAGAGAATTTATACAGTATATAATAAAATAGATACTGATAATATTGATCCATAGAAAGATCTAAATTGGATGTAGGAGATCTTACGAAAAAATGGAGATTGTATACTATAGGTCCCGTACCTATAGGGATAAAAATAGATGATATGTGTTCTTAGATATTATGATAAACATTATGAAAATAAGAATATCTTGATTGTAAGAGAATGATGATGATGATAGAAATATGGAATGGTATCTGTAAATTGAGTGAGAACTTTTTGATAATTAAAAATATAAGTATAAATCTATTGCGGGAGGAAATAACGATGGGAAGGTTCTAATATTATCCATTGTTTATTGTTGGTATAATCGATAAATGGATCAATATATAATCAAATAAGAATGAAGAATCATAATATCTGAATATAATAGTCGAATATCTTAATCTAACTATATAGATCGCTATATAACGGAACCATCCTCCTTTGATGAAATATCCTTTTCGTTATAATATCATTCTTATAAATGATACATCCTGATACATACTACCCACTCATACAATAACATAACACATATAATTCAAACGATATGATAAAACAATTACTCATGTAAGATAGCATCTAAGATGATTATAAAATACTTGATTCTGGCAGTCTTAAGCACACTCCATACAGGGATATCATCATGATTCAACTTAATATGGAATTGAACTAAAATCATAGAGCAAAAGTAACCACTCAACCTTTAGACATTGCCTTGCGCACTTCGAGGCACTGTCAATAACTATGACCCCCCCAAGCCTCAGCCAGCTCATAGTCTCCATCCTCGACTTCGTCTGCCGCATCAAATCTGTCATACACACACCACAACATTCAACACCACCTTTCATTCCGACTCGCCACATGCAAGCACCCACTCCCACACCCACTACCCCATTCACACCCTCAAAACCCCAAGCTCCACACCAGGCAACACACCACCGACACCAGCAGAGCCCTACGGCACAACATGCCACATTAATCAATGCACATCACACTCTCAATCTCACCACACATCCACAAGGATCACCTCCACCTAACAAACACTCACCATCCTCATTACACAACCACACTTACCAACACCCCTACATCAACATACACCATACCCACCCACACAGCACTTGTCTTCATACCTCTACGATGGCCAGTGACCAAACAACCAAACACACTACACACCAGCTCCCACTAACATGCCATCCTAGCACACACTACACGTACCCAAAAACCATCTGCAACCACAGCACCCTAACCCAAGCAGCCACCACAACTAACTAGGAAGGAACATTACGCCCACTCCTTAGATGATAATCGGAATTGACCTGATTCTGCTATTGGCTTCAATGCATACAAATCCATAACCACACCTCATCTCTCAAAACACCTCACTCATATCATCCGCCTCTCTACATCCCCCACTCTCAGCCTTCTCTATTGCACGCACCCCGTCAACAAAGCTTTCTAACATCTACAAACCAAATAATCACCTTCCCAAACAGTGGCACACAATCTCTCTCACCTCTCTATCTCTTTCTATTCAACCCACTCTGAATCAATACAACAGGCTATAAATTAGCAACTCAACTACTCAGACAATTTACCATCGCACAGAACTGGAAATCATACAATCTTCTGACCACTCCTCTCTCTTACTTCTGGGAAAATCATACGCATCTAATTAATCTTCACTACTCTGCCACTTACGATCGCACCTACTGTTATATTTGCTCAGTCTGGCTACCTAACTACCTTACAGCATCTCCCAACTCATGACTAAAATTTTGAAAAAATCCTTCGTAAAGATGATAATAATCGATGATAATCATCCATATCATACATTATAATCTAACATGCAATCCTACTCAAATATAATATCAAAATCAAAAAACAGTAAAGAAATTAATATATATGCAAATCAGTATATGCAATTCAACCATAACACCATATTCAATCCTCCTACTATAACACCACAGCACACGCAACCACATCATCCACACCACCATCTACATTCCATCACACCACCACTCTCCATCCTCAAATGACATACAAGTCAATCCATCACAGCCTTCAGATCGCCACCTGCCTAACCTCCACGCAGCTCACACACAACATCCATCTCCAAAGAGCACAGTAAGCACACACAGCATAAGTCCCACACCTACCACACCCTTGCAGGCGACCAATAGCCCACCTGCCCATACCAAAGGCGCCATCTCCCACCAACCCCAGTTTCCCACCCAAACCCCCACACCCACCATAACCCACCCCACGCATACAGCAGGTCACCAACACCCACGTTCCCATCTCTGCCCACAAACTCCCACTAATCCCAACAACCATCCGCACACATCCCCAACCAGCCCAGCACACACATTCCAACACAGCATGCACTCTCATCCACACTCCATTCCCCGTCAGGGCACACCTCACTCCACCCATCCACACTAGCCACCCACTCCATCTCCAGCTCAAAGGACCACAACAAAACCCACACAATACAACCACAAGCCCATCGCACCCAGCACATTCCACCACCCTTCAGCCACCCACACCCCGTCACACCACACACCCACACTCTCCTACATGCAACCACATCCGTCAATCTCCACACACACACCCCACACCATTCACACTTCCACAACAGCGGAACCCCCACATCCACCCAACAGCACCAACACCCAGGTCCAGGACAACCTCACCTAACATTCAGGACCACACAACTAAAGAAACCCTCAGCACCAAAGGCAGCACACGCGCACACCCCAGCAACCACACCACATCACCAACCCGCACACCACCACGTCACCACCTCAACACACACTCATCACATCCCTAACCCCAAACATCCACACCACACACCACCCCCACATCCCCGGCTCTGGATATTGAGAATTGATTTGAATGGCAATAAGAAGCCTGGCTCCACACACACAGACACCCATGAATAATGAATCATAGGGCGTCCACTGAAGGGAAAGCAGTGAGGCCAGTAATGACGGCTTTTCCCTTATTCCTTTTTACCTACCTTTTCTAGCCGGAGCAGTTGTCACCTCAGGGTAAATCACAGCACTTCAATAATGCCAAGCTATGTGTGGAATGTCAAGCTAATGCCTCAGCGAGAGGCAGTTCTAGTCTCCAATGAAGCAGATGATTTTATTATTATAATTGTGATGTATTTGGTTGATGCACACTTAAACGTAAACCCTGTACTTACGATAACATAGAGACACTCTGAAATCAACTTTGGAGCGCATGCAAACATTAGAATTAGCAGATGCACTTTAGGGTAAGCAGTTTGTAGATGTTATAATTAATCAGTTAGATGATGATCATAAAATTAATCTGCAACTATTTTAGTTCATTTTTTATTCACGTTTTAAGCAAAATGCCAAAAATAAAGGCAAATGTCAGAATTGGATGTTTTCCCTTGTCATACATGATAGTATACTGAATATCCTTTTGACCTTACCTTAATATGGGGGCTATTATTTCAGATAATTTTGATTAATGGCAATTATTAGATTAATCAATAAAAGATATTTTCAGTTGCAGCCCTAAAGGAGTTGTAACACTACTTGTTTTAACAACATATTTTAGAGGATGACAAGGTCTTTTCATCACCGAACATGGGTGGAGGACAATTCATGTAGGAAAATATAATTTTGTCTCATGTTAGCTCTGCGATCTGTTCGGTATGTAGCAGCCATGATCAATCAGACCTGGGTCCGTGCTGAAGTCAGCCAGAGGAGCAGACATTCCACTTTCCCAATGTTCCATGGGAGACTGTGCTGATGAATAGCACACTGTGCTGCACACCCAAACCCAACCCCCCTCTTTCTGTCTTCCTTTCTTTCTTCCTTTCTCTGTTTCTCACTCTCTCTACACCACTGTCCACACACAGACCCTCCTTCCCCTCTCCCTCCCTCCCCCTGTCCAGCCGGCCAGTGGCCCTTTGGAGCTCTGGTGTACGGTGGGTGGGTGGATCGGTGGGTGGTAGGCGGGGGTGCAGGGCGTATAGAGCAGGCATTCAGAGCAACATGCACTGGGAGATAACAATAGCTCCTCTGGGAGACATGCAGATGCTAGCAGTATAGGGAGTAGTGGTGGGATCTTATCGCTACTCTAACATAAGCTGGGAAACAACACATCCATCCCGCCCAATCTGCTTTCACTCTTTAACTCTCTGCAGCTTTCTCTTTCTCCTTCCACCTCCCCTTTTTCCTTCCTCTCCCTCTCTGGGAAATTCGAGCTCCCCAGCATGATGGTAGCACTGAAAAAGTTTATTTTGCAAACAGAAGAAAGGCCATTTGTTTGTCTCTGGAGGGGGAGCGAACAGACATGGAGAAGTGTCTATACTTCTGTCTAGTTTACTCATCTATATCAAGCCTTACATAGTTTTTTACTTTTGGTTCAATGCATTTTGAGCTCTCTTTCGACAGTGTCATACATTTCTGACAATAACAAATGTAGTCAGGTATCTGTCTTTTATCCTCAGTTAGATTTAAAGTGGGGGTTGTGTCTTGATATTTAAAATAATAATAATAAAGAACAACAACAACAATCAAATGATATTGAACAATGTTTCACTCATACTTTGCATGGGATGTGTCATTTTCAACAACAATTGGTATATAAGTAAAGTGGTATTTTATATAAAGACCAACTTTCATTTGGAGAATTATTTCAATATTAGTCATAGCAATGAATGAGTTTCAAGCTGTTTCCATTTTCCAGTTAATGATAAGGGAGTTAGTTAAAGGCCCTCTCTAGTACCTAATGGATTTATAACAGGATCAAGAGCTCAACCTTCTACCTCTGCTCTGAAGAATAGAATCACTACGACACCAATGTCCAATGTTTGATAAAACACAGTTACTGGTAAATGTAATTAGAGTAAAAACTATAATATGGTTTCTCTTGTGTTTCTTTTGTCAGGTCTGTTCAAGATGCACTGGAACCCAGAGCATGCCCAGCCTCTCAGCCAGTGGCCTGAGCAGCACCTGGATGTCTCCTCCACCACCTCATCTCCGGCCCACAAGTCAGAGTTATACTCTGGCCGCGGTCGCAACTCCAGCAACTACGCCTGGGCCAATGACGACATCTCCGCCCTGACAGCCTCCAACCTGTTGAAGCGCTATGCTGATAAGTACGCTGGTGTGCTGGACTCACCATATGACAAGCCACCTACTGTAGGCAACTACCATGAGCCAGGAGCCTTCGGGAGCCTCAATGGTCCAAAGACTGAGCTAGAGCCCTGGCCACTGACACACAGCACTGATGCCTCCTATTCCCTGGTGCCCCCAGGAGGCCACGACAGCCTTTCAGGTTCCAAACTTTTAGCCACATCTGCGGGTCTACCGGGAGTTGGCAGTGTGTCAGTAGTGAACAGTAACCTCTCAGACTCCGGCTACAGTGGCAGCAGCTCCTGCAGTGGCTCCAGTGAGTACCCCAGCTACAATGGCACCTATCTTTCCTCAGGGTACTGTCCCCAATCCAGTGCAGCACTTCCCCCTTCCTCCCTGCACAGCCTCCAATCCACCCCTTCTCTGGTCCCCAGCTATAGCCCCACCACACCTGTCTATAACTATCCCCCAAGCACATACCCTCCCCAGACCAGCTATAGCCACCCCTCTGCAACCTACCTGGCCTCAGGTCTACCTGTCCCAACTCCTGTACCCTCAAGGCCCACAGTGGTAGGAGGCAGCTATGGTTACCACAGCAACACCCTTGGGACATCCGAATCTGGAGGGACCTTGAAAAGAAAAGCATTTGAGATGAACGTAGAAAAGGATGAGGACGGGGATGGCTCTCGTTACAGGAAATATGGCTACGACCCCTTGAAGGCCGGGGGAAACTCACCCTATGGGGTAAATGACAAAACAGAGTGCCGGGGAAATGGCTACAATGGTTCAGGCAGCACAGACCCTCAAACCTTCAAGCCCAGTAAGCCCTCCTCCCAGCCTCTGGTGTCTCCTCAGTATGGAGCAGCAGGGGAGTACAGCCCTCCAGCAGGTATGACAGGGGAGAATGGTGTAACAGAGCAGAGCTTCAACCAACAGCAGCAACACCGTGCCCAGGCCCACAAACGATCCCCACTATGTGGTCCAACTGTTGAAACTATGAAGAGCCCAGATCCCAGACTGCTGGACCTTGTCAATGGGGAGTTATTAGACTGCAATCCGGCCCTTGGTTGGAATGATCTTGCCGGGCTCACCCATGTCAAGACTGCCCTGGAGGAGGACCTGCTGTGGCCTGTATTAAGGCCCAGTCCAGTTGTGCGGCCACCAAGAACCGTCCTACTGTTCGGCCCCCGGGGAGGAGGTAAGACGACGTTGACTCGTTCTTTGGCTTCACAACTGGGGGCTTCCTTCTACCAGTTGAGTGGAGCCATGCTGGCCTCTAAAGGAAAGGCAGAGGCAGAGCATATTCTGGGGTCTCTCTTGCATGTGGCAGGGGCCCGTCAACCGTCAGTGGTGCTGCTTAGTCAGGTTGAGGCCATGGAAGAAGATGGGCTGAGGCAGACACTGCTGACCACCCTGGAGAGAGCCCAGGTGGGGACCCCTGGTCTGGTGATTCTTGTCTGCACCACTGGCAGGCCAGATCTGCTGCAAGACGCCGTTCATCAGAGCTTTGCCAAGCGATATCATGTTGGCCTGCCAGATGTAGGTATGCGCAGGCAAGTGCTGCTGCAGGCTGTGTTGCCCCAGGGCTGCAGCCTGAGCGAGAGGGAGCTAAGCGCTGTGCTTCAGCGCACCGATGGCTTCTCAGTGTGTGAGCTGCTGCAGCTCAGCCAGCAGGCGCTCTCCTCAGCAGCCTCCCCCACTGGGGCCATGCATGGTCTCCCCACATCCTCCAAACCCCCAGCCTTCACAGACTTCGAGAATGCCTTCTGCAAGGTGCGCCCACACGCCACCACAAAAGAACTGGACACTAGTATAGAGTGGAGCAAGATGTATAGCCACTGAGAAGCAGCCAGTCACTGTACTCGGACTGCAATAGGAACTTGTCTTTGCTTTGACATGGCAAGCCTTAGGAATGTTTTGTTGTTGTTTTGTAATTACAGATTATGAAGCCAAAAGAGCCAGAGAAGTTCAAATATACTGGAGAGCTGACAGAGTTGTATTTCTGGCAGAAGCATGCCATGGTATACTGTTTAACTTTTTTTTGCTATGAATTTCCGCAATATTTTATTTTTCCCAAAGATAAAAAAGATGAATAGGCCTTGCTGAGTGGGGTAGTGTATTAGTCATTTGGCCAATGGGATAATCTGATGGCTATTTGGATCTTCTCTGAGATCCTGATTACTCTTGGTCCAGGACAAAATCAATTATTTGTTGCTAGGTGACGTGGTCCAAGATTATGGATAATCAGGGTTT